>UELV01088598.1:4058-16675 GCA_900490015.1 Megastigmus stigmatizans | reverse complement strand
GAGAGAGAGAGAGAGAGAGAGAAGGCGAAGGAGGCGAAGCAGGAGGGCCAAGGGGATTTAAATTAAGATGGGATTATATTAATACCTTAATCGAGATTTCATTGCACGAGATTCTACGTTATATATATATATATATATTATATATACGCGAGGAAAGCTTTTAATTTTCAAAAACCTGGTCCGAGACTACGAGATTTATTCTCGACTCTGGGTTTTCGTAAAATTTTAAGCTCGTTTAATTGGCGAACGCAATTTCCCTCTTTTTCGCGGGCTATAGGGCATCTTTCGAAATAAGCTTTACATTTTTAATAGGTACTTTTTAATTTATCGTTACGACTGTCGCTGAGCGCTGCTAATTTATTAAAAATCGTTTTTTTTTATTTACAATTCGCGGAGACAGCGTTTTTATCGCTTGAGTGTGTAAAAGTCACAATTTCACAACTATATAAAAAGCAGAGAAAACACGTTCGTTCGTTTTATATATAAATTTTAAAAAATTCCTGCCTATATAAATTGGATTTAGTGCATTTCATTCCAAGTGCTAATTTAAATATTGCTTACTCGTAATTAAAAACACACGCACACATAAGCACTTCGAGCCAGTCTTTAATAAGCATAAAAGCATCCGTAAAAATGTGTATCGTATTGTTTAAAAATAATATTTTAATCAAATAAACTTTGCTTAATGGTATCGAAATACGTCCACAATTATTGCATATACGAGAATATCTTTTATCTCATCTCTCATTTTATATAGTAAAGCAAAAAGAATCGGGCAAACAGTCGAATCACATACGGGAATTTTGACTTATCAAAAAGTGCGCACCGATGTGTGTCGCTACACGCAACAAAAGAAAAAGAGGGAAGTTTGAAAGAAAAGAAAAAAAAAGAAATAAAGAAAAACTACTGCGTATACCTAATCTACGATTTAAGTTTATACCGGGGGAAAGATTGCATAGCTGCGAACAGAGTTTTCGTTGGGCGGCGCCGCGCGCGCGAGAACTAGTGCATCATACTTTCCATGTAACGTCCCTCTGGCCGTGCGAAAGACTCTTTTTCAAAACTTCATGCTTCTTACTAGATTACATCGCGACCGCGCGAACCTTAACTTTAAGTCTTTCAAACAGTGTCGTTGTGGCAGCAGCACCTATACAACGACGTCGCACGCGCCTGTCGTCATCTCTCCAAGTTTAAAAAACCCGTTTCTCGGGCAGCTCGCGGGTATATAAAAAGAAGTGCACGAGAGGAGAAAAAAAAAACAAGAGAGAGAGAAAGAAATCGAGGTGGGAGAGCACAAACAAATTGCTCGCGCGCCTTGCACACTAGCAAATAAAATTCGATCGCTCCGGCTCACGCGCTCGCGCGTTTATTTACCCTTATAATATCGAGAGGATCAGCTTGCCAATTATATTCTACCTGTGTGTATGTGTATGTGATATGCACTCGTTGATATCGTATATATACTCGAAGCGATTATTCGTATTTCAAGAATGCCGCAAATCTATTTGGTATATATAATGATGCACGCGAATCGACGACATAAGCTATATACACTGTACGAAAGTTTACAAACCTGTATCTCGGAGTTTGTAAATTATCTCAGCTCGCGCGCGCGCGCGACACCTCATATTTTGAAAGCTGATCTGTGCGAGTATATGTATATATTTTCTTTTTTTTTTGTTCTACAATATTTATGCAATCATTATCCGCTTCTATAATGCTTGATTATTTTCCTAATTGTTTGTACACCTTTAATGAGGCGCTGTTTGAAGTTTTACCAAGATAAGCTCGACCACGGCCGTGCCGTTCAGGTGTATGTATATATACAATCGATTACGAGAAATCCCATTTCACAAAGTCACAAGTGATTTCGTATATATACTCCGAGTTGTAAATCCTAACTACTAATGATTCAGGAATGTTTGTGCAGCAGTAGCAGCAACTCTCCGATACGGCGCGCGTTTATTAAGATTAACGCCTGAGTATTTGCGATCTCGCGCGTAGGACAGGGGGAGCAGATCATAATTATGCTCCTGCAAAATGTCAAAGGTATCCTATGCAACTTTCCTTGATTCACGGATTGTGCATATAGCGGTGACGGAATACCGAGTATAATGGATTGCTCAAGCGAGCCATAGCGAATAAAAGTATATACATATAGATCCGCGCGCGGCTACGCGATTTCTTAATTAAATTTTCAACTTTCGAATTAAAGTCCGATTTGCGCTCGGGCTGCTGGAGCAAGTTTCGAAAAACAAACTTGCTGGCGGCGGCGCGAGAATTCCGCAAAAATGAAAAGCAAATACGGGATATCGAGCCGGTTGAGCTTATATGCATATATACAACCACTCGCCTGCAGCTGGATGGAAAATTAAAGTGACATAGCTCGATCTCGCACCATAACGTATTATATATATATAGGCAAAAGATAAAACACAACGCGAGCTGTCTCGCACCGCGACTTTTTGTAGCTGCATATATATATAAATCAGGGAGAGAGTTGACCGTGTCCGAAGTGTTTATAAGCGCAGGTGTTTTTGCTTACGGGCCTGCCGCTGCAGGCTTGCGCAAAAAAAAGTAAGAGAAAAAAAAAACGTGACGGCGGCGCATTCCGATGTACTCACCGAGACAGCAGGCGACGAGCAGTAGAGTCGCAATCCGCATCGCTGACTTTATCCTGTATCCTGGTGCTGAACTCATCATGTCCTCTCTCATTTCCTTGCTGCTCTTTCTGCTTCTTCTCTCTTTCACTTCTGCGGCTTCAGATCCTCGCTCCTCGTTGGCACTGCATACACGCGAGAGGAAAATTCATCCGCAGCTAGCGCGCGCACTCGAAAGGCGAAATGATAAGAAAAAGGAGGTGAATTTCTCTCTCTCTCTCTCTTTCGTTTTTTCGAAAAAATAACACACTCTTTGAGGGGAATCGGAAAAAACCAGGCGCAACTCCTTCGTTATGCTCTTCCACGGATCATCTCATCTCCTGCGAAGCGCCGTTAGATCGCAACGACGATGCGCCTCGGCCACTCTTTTGCCGTTCAACTTCATCGATCACCTTTTCTCCGCGCTGCTAGCCCTCTGCTGCGTTCTTCTCTCTCTCTCTCTCTCTCTCTCTCTCCGGACGCTGCTGTTGCACGTCAGACACTTTTTCACAGCGGCGCAAAGAAATTAATTGTGATGATCGTCGAGGCACGCGCACACGGATGATTTCTTCGCTCAAAGAAACAGAAAATACAACGAAAAATACGCTCCGATCTGGTATCGGTGGCACCTCGTCGACGTGAGCGTATATATATATATGTATGCGCGGAACTGATTTCACGAAAGGATCGAATGCACCACTAGCGAGTCCTATTGGGCTGTTCTCCACGACGATGCACGGAAACAAAAAGGAAACGGACCCGTCACACTTATAATCTTCTTGTCGCACTCGCGGACTGTTTCTCGCTCACTCTTCTTCCCCTTTTGCACTCCACCAATATGGAGAGGAGAAGTAAACAAATACGATTTATTATAAAAATAGAAACGTATCACACCACAGGCACAGAATTGCACACACTTGTTAACATCTGGGAGGGGGGGAGAAAAAAAAAGTAGCGAAGAACGATCCCACTTCGATTCGTTTGAAGGCGCGCACGAGATCCGCAAAAGTCACGGCAATGCTGCTCGAGGCGCACAATAATACTGGATCTTATCTGGCACTTTTTCCTCGCTATCTATCTCTTAATTTTTTTTTGTGAAAGACGAGTATACGGTCTCTCTCTATCTCTCTCTTTCTATAATCGCGTAGCTCGAAAAGTCGCTTGCGCACCTCTCAACGGCCGCGCGGCAACTGAAAGTAGGGACGCGCCGCGCCGAGGAAACCCCCCACCGTGTGGCGCGCGCGCCGCCGGAACCATCCCCTTCTCCTCTCTCGTTTCTCTCTCTCCGTCCAATGCGCGGCTCTTCGGCCAGAGTATAGCTTTGCCTCTCTCTCTCTAACTCTCTGTCTCTCTCTTACGCTTGCGGGCTAGCAGCTCGCTTGTTGCCTCTCTCTCTCTCGGTCTCGCTCTCGCTCTCTTCTTTTTTTCAAACCATATGCAGCCCGCCGATGGAACGAAACGCGCCGCTCGCGCGCGCGGCTGGACGATGCCCCAGACGAGAGAGCTGCCTTTGCTGCTGCTGCTGCTGCTCCGCTCTGCACTGAAGAGGGAGAGAGAGAGAAGCCTCAAGGGATCTTCACAACGTCGGGCGAGGAAAAAGAGTTGGGATTTTAAGTGGATCTTTCGATTTGCAACGCGTTGGAGGAGACAATCTCTTTATGAGAACTGCTACGCTGCGCGCGAATTATTCATCGTTATTTAGGAAATAGTTTGACGGAATAGGTTTACCAACTTTTATTATGGAAGCGATGCTTTACTTTTTCTTTTTTATCGTTCATTTTAATTGAAGAGTAGACCTGTCATTAGAGATTACGAAGTTAAGTTTGTTTAGCAACTGTCCATTTGCTAATGAAAATGAGAAAGTCGCTTTAGATGTAGTCAAGATTTTTTTTTTATCAAAAAGTAACGCAAACTCCAACAAAGTTAGTGCAAAAATTATTTCTCGCTAATTGTTGCACTTTATTCTTACGAGTATTTTAAATCTGCAGCAGCTTTCTTATGAAAAACAATTAAAGATTTCCATTTACCCAGTTTTGCTTGTATATGGAAAGAACAGAGCAAGCTTCTAAATTCTTTCCTAACTTTACAATGCGGTGCACTCCACAGTTTCTTTCTAATTTCCATATAATGAACAATTATTGCTCCGTTTTCGCAACCTATGCTAAGTTTAAGGCTGGGAGTGACTTTGATTTATCGGACACGCTTACAACAATCACGTTCAATCTTCACTTTGGTCAGCTGCGGCGCTAATTTCGAAATAGATGCTAAGCATCACTGGGCCCTGAGACTGCAGCAGACGAAACCGTTGGCTAAATTTGCACATTTCATCCTACGTGTTGGAAACTTCTATAATCCTCAGTTGGACCGCAGTCATAATTACTGCGCGCGGCTGAAGTCCGCGCGTTAGTCAAATAACTTTCAAAATTTCATGCATACCAATGTAAACAATGGCGATTTAAGGCTAAATCGTAATTGTGGCCCATTCTTAGCCTCTTCCTTCTACCGAATGCAATATTTCAAATTGCTTCATAAATTTCAGATAAAACTGGAGTTCTGCATTTACTGTTATCATTTGTACTAATTCTACGAAGGTATACATTTTGTTTTTAATGTTAATTAATTATTTTCAAAAAATATAAGTTAAAGAATTTTTATATCAAAGAAAATTAAAAGCTGTAGCTTAATGTTTCAAGACACACTTAGGAAATCAAAGAACTCCAAATTTATTAAGGGCAAATTTGGTATAGTTTTGTTGGTTACTGCTTGGTTACCATCCAAAGTACTGTTTAGTTTCTAGACTATTTTACTGTCAGTTGGGTGGCAGGTGGAAGAAGAACTGCCGCAGCGACAAACTCGGAAACTAACTGTAAGAATGTAAAATAAACCATTTTGTTTATATTATAATCATTCTTTTACAATACAGAACTTGAAGAAATCCATACTTTTTTAATATTTATATATACTGTATCTTTGACTAATAATCACGTGTTAAGTTAACTGCAGGAAAAAGTTAAGGCTAAACATATATCATCTTGAATCCCCGAATGATTTCGATCGTTCTCCATTACATAAAAAAAAGCGTAGCATAAAGTAATACAAAAAATGAGGCCTGTATCGCGGTGTAACAGATAATCCTCTCCAGGTGCGCAGCAGTGTGAAGTCCCCATCACGAAGAAGTAAAAGAGCGAGCGCGTGAGCTCGAGCCGTATCGTTGAGCCTCGGAGAGAGACGGAGAGTGAAATAAGGGGGGAAGCGATAGAGTGAGAGGGGGAGAGAGAGAGAGACGGGAGAGAGAAGGGCTCTCGCGAGGTATATACGGAGAGGGGGAAGGGAACGTAGACCGACGACGACGACGACGGCAGTTTGCCCCCACCGGCCGGAGATCCCTACGGCAGGTGGTTCTCTCTCTCTCTCTCTCTCTCTCTCGCGTGCTCTCTTCTTTTCTCTCTCTCTCTCTCTCTCTCTCTCTCTCTCTCTGGCTTCGGGACAAAGTTTGCAGGAACCCGCAGGGACCACCGACCGTTTTTGACCGCCTGCGCCTGGCTCTGGCTGTTTGCCGCGCGCTGCCCGCCTGCCAGAGAAAGAGAGCCTCGAGTTTTCAGCTTTCGAAAAATGTTTTCTGCCCTCACCTACCTATACGCTTTCTCTCGTTCGCGGGATGAAAATCGAGAGATTTGCCCGTTCTCGCATCCCATACACGTGAGAGAACGAGGTAGAGATGAATTTTCGCCTCTGTGAACTTTTCCGGAGTTGGGTAGAGGTAAACATTTTTATTAGATCGCGCGCGCGCGCGCAGAGGTGCAGTTTGGCCCGAGTGACAAGTGAGTTATATATAGAGACTGGGTGAGCGAGAGAGCTTTTTACGCGCGGGGCTATACCCTTTTTTTCTCGCTGCGGACCCGCAGACGCTTTTGATTAAGGGGTATATAGCGTTTGTTCCAGATAATTAACATTGGACAAATGCCTCGCGTCTATATATATATATATATATATACATACATAGATATATGTGTGTGTGTGCGTGTATGTAGAGTATAGAGAGAAAGAGGCGCGCGCAATGAGTTTGCTCCAGGGGCGCGGGCAAAAGGAACAAGTGCTCTTGTTTCGAGCGATTAAAGCCTCGAGTTTCAATGAGGAGCTTTCAGGTACATACGGAGACCCGGGCTACCAACGACCTCACGAGAATTTTATGATTCGTAAAACTTATTTATTGGAGTGTGCTGTTACTGCAGCATCTAATTACATATATATACATATATAGACACGCATAGTCGTTTAATTTCTTCGAGACCTCGTCAGGGGTTATACCTTCTTAAGGGGGTAACCAAGGATGGAATTCCTATTGAGAGAAAGTCATTTCTTGACTGCATACAATAGGAGCCAAAATAAGACCCTTTCCAAGGCTTGACTGAACGCCTCGGCCCCTTTTTTATAGCTTGATTGTATACGATATATATATATATATATATATATATATAAAGGCATTATAAAAATGTAATAAAATGCGCCTGGAAAAGTGCGCGTGTGGTGCATGGAATGGGGAATATAAAAAAAACGCTCCTTATATCGGAGGCGATCGAGAGAGAGAAGAACAATAAATTTTCCCTACAAAGAGCCAATTTTTCTCTGCGATAAAGACATTTTTTTCAACGAAAGCAATCGACCGTTCGAGTTCAGGGTAATAGATATAAAAGGAGGGGTGATCCCATTATTGGACTCTCGACGATAAACCGTCTACCAAAAAAAAATGACGTATCTCTCTATATCCTACAAATTCATCAAAGCGTTCGGTTGCAGTATTCATATTTAAAAAATAAAATAAAGTCAAAACGTTCGTGGAGTGTTCAAGAGACCGAAGCTCATACACCTATAGCCTGCAAAGTAACAATTAACCTCCTCTCCGCAATGGCTCAATAGCTCGAAGCCACGAGACAACATCATATATATATATATATATATACACATATATAGGATACGAGCATTCCTCATTACACGAGCCACAACCGGGGCCGAAGTATCTATTCGCGGTATAGCCAACGCATATAGATAACCGAGTAACAAACGACAGCTAATCAGCATAAAACTCGAATAAATTCCCTATGTACACATAGTCGTCCGTTTGTCCTCCCACACTGCACATAGACACATACAGAGCTTCCAAGCCATTCTCTCTCTCTCACTGCACGATTTCCGATTCCGCAGCATCCACAGCAAGCCATCGCACGCTGTGCGCATCAGGCCGCGTTGCACGAGAAAGCCCCTCTCGCTTTCCAAAAGTTCGAAAAAGCAGCAGAGAGCTGCGGATACACACATATCTCCTCGCGAGATCTCTGCACAGCGACCATCGCATCTGTGTATAACGATGAGAGAGAGAGAGAGAGTGGACCGTCTGGGCTCCTCCCTCATTTTTCAGGTACACGGACGATCGGTGCAGGTTCTCCTCACCAGCTCTCTCTCTCGCTCTCTTGCTCTCTCTCGGCGAGATATAATATATCTGTATATATTCCGTGGTCCGCAGCCGCCGCAGTCTCTTCTGGCCGTGTACACATACATCTAGCGTCTCGGAGCCTCGGCTGCAGCGCTACCATGCACCTGCCCGTTTCTCGTTTTCTCTCCTCTCTCTCTCTCTTTCTCTCTCCTCCTCTTCTTCTCGCTCGCCGCTGCGCATGAAAATAACGCATTAGCATCGGCCCGTGTATAATATAATACGTATACGACCGGAGGAAACTGTGTGCAGCGTACAGCGACGCGCTGCAGCAGCTTTAACACACGAGGAGAATTCGAGCGACCTCTCTTCCCCCCCTCCTCTCTCTCTCACTCTCCTCGCTGCATGCTGCACTCACTCAAGAGAGAAGCACGTACGCAGACACTGTATGTATTCGTGCGTGCACTCTCGCGTCTTTTTTTTTTATTTTTCAAAGTGAGTTTGAGAGAGAGGCAGAGAGAAGAGGAGGGTGTAGCTGAAAAATGTCGGGGCACACGGGGGCTCGTGCCTGTGTTTATAGGCGATCGCGACATATGGCGCTCGTTGCTCTCTTTTAGCTCTCTTTCTCTCTCTTCGATATGATTGCACACGCGCCCCGTTGGCCCCGTTTTGCACGACAGTCGAATAACGTCGTTTGATCAATTTACGGCGTGACGCTACATATATATACACTGCCGTGCCGAGTTAAGTTGTATTGTGCATGGTGCCTGCACGTGTCTCTTTCTCTCTCTCTATCTCTTTCTATCTCTGTGTGTGTGTGTATAAAGTTTTTGGAAAATGTCGAGCGGACACAGCGGGGGGATATTGTCTTTTAGTGTCACGGCGCACGCGGGCTTCGCTCCCAATGAATCGCGGAATGGTTTTTATCGATGTGATATGGGGGCACATATACAGACACTACAGGGAGAGCCAAGAGTATCTTGCAGTCTATTGAGAGAGAAGAGGGTAAAACGCATGCTAATGGTTCATAAATTTCGTCCGAACTCGCGCATTCAAAGCGAAAATTCCTATTGTATTATATTAAATAGGCTGATCGAGAGAGAAAGAGAAAGATAGAGGGAGAGACGAAGGTATTATGATGAGCGCATGGCTCGAGAGTGATAAAATTTAATTTATTCTCTCTCCCGTATATAGCGTATATAGCACTTAATGCACATCAAGCATAATAGGGAGGAATATCGATTTGCTCTGCTTTTTGGAAACAGTCGACCGTCTGTCTTTATAACAATTATTATCGAATACGAAATTTTGTATAGCCATATCTCGAACGCCAACTCTTCGAAACATTTTGGCGCGAAATCCTAAGCGTCGCCCATCAAAGGGAAAGAAATAGCCGTCGTAGTCCCATTAAATCTCAAGCCCTGATTAATATACAAATTACACGGATGTAAAAAATCGCAAGAAGAAGAAGAAGAGACGACGTGAAAGAAACCTTTTACGCTCGGAGATTGCGCGCACTCGCTATATAAGGTGCGCAAAAAGCCAGTGAAATAAGCCTCTCCCTCTCTCACTCTCTCTCGCGTCCCATTAACTTGCACTGCTCCTGCGCGCAAAAGGTGCTGATTTAAGAGCCCCAGCCGATTGAGATTTGATTGTCACAAAGAGATATACTCGTGGGCTGCCTCGCGCCCACAAAAGGAAGAGAACGAGTGCAGCAAACGCCTGCTGCGGCCGAGAGAGCCTACATATATACAAGACGTCGATGACCATTTAAAAAAAAAGGAGCGGGGCGTAGAGAAAGAAAGAGAGAAAAAAAGGAGAGGAACATCGGGCCAACGCTGTGTACACACAGACCAGCGGACGCGGACACATGCGCACACGGACGTGTATATAAGGATGGCCACCGGGCCGATAGAAACGAGAGTCGGCGAGAGCAGGTGTCCGCCGTATCTCCTCTCTCTCTTTTCCTCAAGGCGCTTGCCTCCGATCTGTTCGTTCGCAGCTCGTCTCTATATGTATATATACATATATATATATGTATATACTTGGATACGTTGGGCTGGCCATCTGCCGTCTCTCCTTGCGCCACGACTCTTGGCTTCTTTATTCCTGGGGCCTGCGTGTGTATAGGCGCGCCGACGCCGCCCGGCGCAAGGCAACCGAGGAGAGACTCGAGGCAAGGAGCAAAAAGGAAAGGAAGAAAAACGACACGCGCAATATTTTTGGCCTCTCTCTCTCTCTCTCTCTCTTTCGAGAGGGAAAGAGAAGTAGGTATATGGTATACAGACATAATACACACGCACAGCCCTTTTTCTTGCCTCTTCCTCGTTTTAGCTATATGTATATACTGCACTCCTCAGGCCACATAACGAGCTGGAGAATCGCTGTTTTATGCGCGAACGTCTTTTCCATATAGACCGTATATATGTATATATTGTATAAGTGTAGAGGGGAAGGGTTTGTCTCTCTGCGACTGCGCGCGCGGGTGTGTGTGTGTGTGTGTGTCTGCGTGGATTATCGCGGCTATTATGCGATCGGAACAATGCGTGCACGTTGGGGGGAGGGTCGGTTATTACTAAGTGCAACGACGAGGGCGAGTGTGCAGCGCCGCACGGACGTGCTCGAGATTTGGATGACGATGATGAGGAGGATGCTCTATAGTGGGCGTTTGCTAGTTCCCTCTCTTTCTCTCTCTCTCTCTGGCTGATTTTCTTGCAAGTGTCGAGAAGAGGAGCATTACGAATGGGATGGGTTGAGGAGGGAGAGTATATTGCTTTGAGGATGTCGATCGGTTTGCTCGTTTGGGCTATCGAGCAGGTGCTGTGTAGCTTTTTTTCGTACGAGAAAGAGAGAAGATTGCATATAGGTGATCTATTAACTTATATATATAGGTGTGGAAATAATTTTTATAAAGGCCAGTTGGTGATTCTTCTGAGAATGATGATGAGATGCACCGTTACATTGGACTTGTTGCGTTTTGAAAATCGAATCCTTATAATGTATAAATTATGCTTTTATCTGCGAACTATTTAATATCTTTAGCAGGGATACAGCAGCTCCAAAAAAAAATTAAAAAATTGCTCTCAAAAGTTCGAGTTTACAAAACTAAAATTAGCAATGCCAAAATTATATAAGCAGCACTATAATATTGTCGTCATCTGCGATTTTTAATCATTGAAATATACGTAATCCTGTTTTATAACGGTTAAAATAACATCGTCGGATAACGAAAATTATTTAGGGCATTGGTTACTCTGGTAGAAAATTGACAAGTTTAGCTGGTCAACGTGCTAATCAAATGACAATAATTTGTGGCTTTTAAGCGAAGAATATACTTCTATATTAGGAATTATATTGTTCAGTTTTGAACTATAGCTTTCAATTATACATTGTATGCAGGCCACAGAACCAGAGATAATAATGAAAATTCAATAACTAAAAACTGGATAAAAACTCCTTAACATTTCTAGCAGGGATATATTATGTACATAAGTCACCATCAGAGCCGTTATATTTAGAAAATCTAAGATTTTGCAATAAATTATTAACCAAAAGTTGAATTTCAAAATGTAATATTCGATATATACTTTTGGAATTTGCATTGATTTATCAATAATAATATATACACATATGTTCATGTTTAATTCAATAGGTTATAAAATACCTCCCGTGAATGTGGTATACATATTGATAATAAATACAATTCTATTGAAAGTTAACTATTCATGAATTATTAATTTTTATTACATGTGCAAGAACGGTAATAGAATAACATCCAATAACATTGTTTAAACTTTGAACAACGGTCAAACCGAACAATAATATATTGTACTTCTTCGTCAATCATATCAATGGAATCAAACTATATAATTGTATGCGCGAAACATCCAAACAGGCACACGCACGCGTTGACTTATTTCCTGCAGGAACAGCATCACAATTCAGGGCAAAAAGTGCGGAAAGAAAAAGCCTTGATTAAAGTAAATAAAAGTTTGCCGAGTAGTACCTGTGGAGCACAGAATTTTCATAATTCATCGCGAAGGCATACCATATATTGGCCTCTCGAAATAGAAAGCTACTACACGCGTGTGTTTTCAATCACGACAAATGGAACAAATCCAGGCAGGCTGTAATCAGTGCGCGCGAGCGACCGGAAAACCGATCGATCCGATCTAGAAGGAAGGCGCAGAGAAAAGAAGCAGCGCCGCAGGGCTCACTACTTCTCTTTCTTTCCGACTCTCTCTCTCTCTCTCTCTCGCTCGAGTCTCGCCCCTCTGCATTATTAACATTAAATATTCGCACTCCCGCATATGTACAATATAACGCGTGTATACCTCGCCGCGCGTCTCTTGGCGTCCCGCGTACTTATTCAAGGGTGAAAATCGCTGATGACTTACTTAGTCTCTGGAAAGCACTCTGAGCTTCTCTCTCTCTCTCTCTCTCGCTCTACCTTCAGTCGATAGCTGTGCTCTCGACAAGCTCCGGCTTAGCGAGACCGTTTAACATTTCATGATATGTGTACGTAAGGTGATCTCTACCGAGTACTGGGACGG
>UELV01088594.1:0-18935 GCA_900490015.1 Megastigmus stigmatizans | reverse complement strand
GTGTGTGTGTGTGGGCGAGCGAGACGCAGCAGCTCCTGCGAAATCGAGTGTATTAGCCGATGAAGTTTTTGATGTGGTATTTGTATCGAGCGAGAAATCGATCCGATTGCCCCTGTAGAATGTTAATGAAAGCGGTCTGATTGCTAGCCCTATACTTCCTTTTTCAATGCAAGAGATTCGAAAGCGAGAGAGTCCGGAAATATAATATATATATTTAAGTCAGTTGGCTCAATTGAATCTAACGAAAATTAGCTATAAGCCGAGCTGCTTTCGCTCTGAATAATCCTGCAAACAATGGACGTTAGCTGTCCAGCTGCAGACATACACACACAGAGTAAGAGAGAGAGAGAGAGAGAGAAGACAATGAAACCGAGCTGTGCAAGACGACAGCGAAGAGAGGAACCCGAGCATAAAAGAGCAAACTGCCCGGAGCAACTCTCAGCTCGCGCTACAGATATGCAGAGACAAAAAGCGAGAGCACGGGGGACAAAAAGGCGGTAGTAGAAGTGCTCTCGCGATATCTGCCGGCGCAGCACCGAAGGCGCGCACGCTTCGGTCCTAATTCGCGCTTTACTCATTCAGTGTTAATGGCCCGGAACAGACGCTCGCTCTTTCTTTCTTTCTCTGTCTATCTTCTTCTTCTTCTTCTTCTTCTTCTTCTTCTTCTTTTTCTTCTTCTTCTTCTTTGCCTACTCTGCGATTCGCATGGATCTTGCACCAGATGCACATGGACTTTAATCGGACTGTTTCGGCGCCCGAGTAATCGCAATCCCCGCTTGGATTTATATTCGTGTCTCGGATGAGTGCAGGCTCGATTCTTTAATCTAACGCTTGCTTTCCGATCTGTGCGCGCGTGGATTCGCGTCCCGTGAATATTTATTATAACTCGAGTAAATGCCAGATTATACGAGTTTCCGTGAAGTAGGCGTCGCGCAGAGATCTGGCAAATTGTCTTCTCAAAGTGCTGTGCAGGATACTCATTTTTGTACATATATACTTATATACCAGTCATGCCCTAAGACGAATAAACTTCTCGAAGTACGTTGACGCATCTCCGAGAAAGAGAATCGCCGCAAAATATTGCTCCACCCACTTCATTATCATGTCGGCGCGTACCGCCGACTCAATTAATGAAAAATACCACGGCGATAACCGCAAATATCGGAAATATGCGGTCGACGACAAAACCGGCAAACATTATCATCTGCCGCGGACGCTTATATATACGTATTCAGCCTTTTTTGCGGTCGCGCCTCCCGTATAACCACGTAATTCCCAATGTACAAGCGCGCGTGCACGCACATGCTTATGAAAATGCACATTTAAATTTCAATATCGAGTGCATGGTCCGACGTCGAGGTCGAATCGAACAATGAGCGCCGAGTATAATATGGACACTGAGAATTATCGTCGTGTCCCGCGGCGGCGGCGGTAATGCGAAATAAAATTTACGCGCCGCGCTTGCATCGATAATGCACACCGGAGCCAACCCGACGATCGTTCGAATTTCGTGGATTTTTCGTGCGGTCGGATAAGCCGCTAATCGAATAGAATGCATTATTGTGGGTATTCGTTGTTTTTCTTCTGCGGTAAAGTCAGACGATTGAAATAAAGCTTTTTTTCCTGTGATTCTTCACTGAGTACTTATTAATCGATATTTGTTTCGACGAACAGAATCGAATTTTCGCGAGACTGGAGTCACTCGAATCGAAGAATAAATTAGAAGATGACGAATTGAAAAATGCTTCCGATTGGAAAGGATATTGATTTGAAGAAAATCTCCATTGAAATTTTTTTCGATGCAACCTTGAATTGAGAAAAACAAACTATCCTATACTTCGCTTAGCATAATTTAATTCCTATCGGTTCGTTTTCCCTTCGATAAGGAAATCCAATTTCAAGAGCATTTCCACAGCTTACAACATTTGCGCAAGAGTAAAAATAGACATCTCGAGTTGAACGAAAAAAAGCATTGCATTTCCAGCATGCTCACTTATATAAATCAGCGGAAAAAAATTGCGTACGAGAGTTGCAGAACGGAGCACCAAATACTGCGCCCAAGTGTCGGCAGTTTCGTTCCACGTCCAATTCGCGCCCACTGCACAGAAAAAGTTTAGCTGCTCAGGCACCGAAGAGGATGAGCCTGCAATTCCATCGAAGGCATATTCCAAGAAAAAGCAATACAATAACTCGTCGCGGTTGGCACGAAGCAAGAGAAGCCGCGCCCCATGTGCACACGCTCAAGAGCTATAATTCCACAGCTGTCGTGTCCTCCGCGACGTTCTACAACCGTGTTATGTGTACACAAAAGCATCCTGAGCTCTTATCCAGAGTAAGGAGGTTAAAGTGCCTGACTGTACCGTTGATGAATGATATTCTTTGGCTGACAAAAGCATCGGGGAATGGAAGATTTCTGTATTATACGAGATAATTTTCATATAATGCAGGTGAAATAGTTACGAGACAAAATGCAATTCATGAATTACTAGGTAGTACTTGTTCACGGTCTTCGAGTCGATCAACAATTTTATATCCTTATTTTTCTTTGACAAACAATATTATTTAATAACTAGGAAATTCGCGTGGTTAATTCGTCAGTTATTAGATTATTAATTTATCGCGATTAAAAGACTCTCGGTTCTAGTAAAAAAAGGCGCAAAAAGTAAGTAAATGGATTCCATTTGCTAAGAAAATATAGCAGTGCGCGAGACCGGATTAAAGCGCAAAAGCATGTTTAATTTGAAGAAAAAAAAGAAAGAGAACAAAACTTCGCCCCCGCGTCCCCCGGGTACATGTCGCCGGCGAAAAAAAGTCTGTCGTTAAAACATCCGCTATGTTAGGATAACGCCCACCGCTGGGGAAACAATCGGTCTGTTTAACTTAGTCGGCGTATCTGTCGAACACTAAAAAAATTTTCTGACTGGCATTATTTTTAATTCTATTAGCTGAACAAAGAGTCGGGAGGGGGGGGGGTGTACGTTTCGAGTATCTGCGCTGCGCGGCTCATCGCCTCACGGAGACGTATCATCTATATGTATATCGATTAGATCGTGCGTTGATACTTGAATTTTTCAGTTAATTAAAGGCTTCCAGTTTGGGGGCTTTTTAATTAATCCGTACGATTAATTATCACACTATTTTCATATTATTTCAATTAGATTTTCGAGGAAAAAGGTTTAATTTTCGTGATACATATATGTATAATATATGTTCTGTTTCGTTAAGCGCAAGTTTTAAGTTAATTAAATATTAAAATTAAATCTTAAATATGGTTTAATGTAAAAAGTTGGGGAACTCTGTTATAACATTGTTGAGCAATCTTTTAAAAATTCATTACAAAAATCACATTACGAAGATAAGATTACATGTAGCTTATATAATTTGAGCCCACGCTTTCATAACTAATTTTTTTCTCTAAAAATAAAAACTTCATGTTTCCACCTACTGGCGTGTATTATTAAAAATAGTAGTTTCGAAAAAGTATCAAATTATATGAATAAAAAAGAATTAGCAAGTAATCCAACTTTTTTTTTAATATTGACACGCATATCAAATTAAAATTCAGGTTGAGAAGCTTCAATTGATCGCCCACGTGAATCGCATCGATTTAATGAAAAGTTATGCCTTTTAAAATTACAAATTTATTGTGAAATTGGTTTAAAATGAGATTATATTTTTACACCGAACATTGAGTTACTCTTTTTAATATAGAATCTATACATTCGAGGTCTGTATTATTAAAATAAATTTATATGATTTTTATAAGTAAACTTATGTAAATTAGACTAAACTGTCGCTTATTTATAACAAGTAAAGAGAAAAATATTTGAAGGGTCAATTTTTAATTTCGTCGGACATTATCGAGTGTCTACCTGAAACTCAAATCGATTAACAGGGCCGCCAAATGACGAGTCGTCGCACTACTCGATACAATATTGTTTAAGTGGAACGCCTACTCGCAAAGAACAAGGGTCGTTATTAGCTTTCAAGGTCAAACTAATAGGTTGTAGTAAGGCAGGTTCAACCACTCAGCAGTATTAAATTTCATAACAGAAGAGCAGCAGCAGCAGCAGCAGAAGCGGCAGTTCTCCCTCATTAAGTAATTCCATCCCTTCGGCGCGCACGAAACACACATTAAACACCAGTAGCCAACTCGTCTAGCCGACGGTCCACACACTCACACGAACACGTAATTTTAATCGAACTCGTGGTGTGGAAGGACGTTTGAGCTAGAGCGAGCCGCAACTATCTAGCCGAGCCCGACCTTTTCTCCGAACGCGGCTAACGAAGCGACGGACGGGGATAAACGTGTGCCCTATAGTACTTGGATACCGATGATCCCTCGGCCTTTGAGCGCGTTGGCTTAAGCGTCGGATGGAGTCAAGCGAACCCAGTTTTTTCTTTCTTTTTTTTGCGGCAATTGACTGGCAACGCACGTGGCTGGACGTTGAAGAAATTTTCTTTCGTGGCTGGTGGATAAATCGCGATGTACCTATATAACTCGTTTGTTTTGAAAATTGAAAGTTTGATTGACGCGCGCGGAAGGTAATACGATGGAAAGAATACTCGAGAGCGTTTGTTTCGATTGACGGTTTGCAGTGGGTATAGGTCGGTTTTAATTGCTTTTTCGGGAAAATCCGGTTACTGGAAAAAACTGCGATGTTTGTTTATAATTTATGGGCTTGCGAGTAAGGTTTTGAGATTAAATGAACAATATTTTATCGTTCCTGGTAAAGCGTAAAATGTCGGATTTTTATTTTCGTCTTTGAAAGATTCTAAAAAAATATCGATAAAATTATTTTGTACATGGAACTGCGCTATGATTAATCGGATGATTTTACGGGAATGTACAATCAAAAGTACCTATTTTAGAGTAACAAAGAAGATAGATTGTCTAGAATAAGTAGAAATGAGTAGGGTTTGGTCAGACAAGCCAGCTAAACAAATGTGAAAGTTTTCACTTGCATCTCTGAATCTTGAATTACATTTCACTACCTACATCTTCTTTAATAAGTTTAATAATACCCAGCACAATGAAATATTTCTTTATTTCTACTTGGCAATTCAATATATTGCGTCATTTTTATTTTTTAACAACCTTTCATAAAGCTCTTTGTTCGATATGTTTCTTATAACAATTAATATCGATAAAATTGTGTTAATACTTTAATAGTTTATTTCATCCACCAAAAGACATTTGAGAAATGTTCTTAGTTTATACAAAATCAATAAAGTTAATGCAGTACTATTTGAGTGACCAGCTGCCACGATATAATAATGTTCTCGTTAAGTCTGCCTACTTTTTTATCGCAACACTTTTTACCGAAGCATAGTACTATCGTACTTCTTAATAAACTTAATGAGCTGTAAATAAATGTAATTACTTAAATACTATAAAGTTTATTCAAATATGGAGTAAGTATTGACTTTGTGATTATCTGTAACAGAGCGGTAAAAATGGTGCTGCAAAAGTTTTAGAATGTAAAATTGCAAAATAAGTCTTAATGCATGAAAGTTTTTATTTGAGTCGTAAAAATAATCTCTGTGAAAACAAATTACGGCACATGATAAGTTTTTACTAGGTTTCTTAAAAACCAACATCACTTCAGCAAACAACATTTTAAACAGCTTTTCATTCTCCACAGTCGAACGATAAAAAGTGGATACTGTGTGCACTATTGACTGGAGCAAAAAATACAAATAACCGGAGAAAAATTATTCTGAAAGAAACCGCTATAGTTATATGTATAATATAACGCTTATCAAAAACATGAGCAATCGCGGTATTTCCAGTTTTACGTTGATTTTAATAAAGGAAATTCATGGTTTGTAGATTCTATAACATTTATGTATAATCCATAGAGGAATCTCAATAATAATCTTCGAAATATTAACTTGAAATTCGATTAAGTAATAGCGCTAAAGCGCCTATAGCTTTGCTCCAAAAAGTGATAACAATTAGCTTCATTTTATTGTAATTGTAATATGGTCCTTACGAATTGACAAAATTCAAGACTAGGTTTTCACGCAATGAAGCACTGAATTTTTCCATTCATCAAAGTCGTAAGTACCGGTATGTGTTTATATTACTTAACTTTTACTATTTCCCTGAGCATCGAGCCATAAATTTTTTAACGAAAGATAAGAAAGCATTTTACATTCACAGGTTCTTTGTAGCTATGATATTCCATTTACATTTTAGTGGGAAAAAAGTCAACGTAAAATAAGCGACCTTTTTATTATAATGAGCTCCTTATCTGCGAATGACGCTATACACCGTTTTATCATTTTTCCTTTTTTCCTTTTTTTCCTTTTCTTTAGCATTCCGCGTTCTACGTTATTAGACTGCTCGATTTATTTTACGTGATATTGCGCGCAACGTCATTTCATTTATTTCGCAGAACTGATGAATAGTTAGTTTTTCAGATACAGTATCGGTCTCCGATAAATTTTTAATCACACGAACAGCGAGGCTCTCAATAATAACGGAACCTCTTTCTTATCACATCTACGGCATTCGTTAACTTTTGCTACGCAATGTTTGTCCGCGGTGGCAAAGTTAAATATTTTTCGTGGAAGAGTAAACAAACACACTGGGTGTAACACACTGTCCCATTTACCACGGTCAAGTCAGCTTATCAAAAACTTTTCTACGACGTGACACTTTTGCCCAATGACGCAGCACTACGAAATCTTTCCTAATTTCCTAAATTATATGGTACTTTCTTTAATGAAATTCGAGTATCGTGTGTGTTACGTTATCTCATCCCACCATCGAATAGGCAGCTGGTCTTGAGATATTGTCAATTAGATTAATTGTGTGTATACCTTTAGAATTCTAATGAATAATGGCTAACGTTTTCCCGCGGTTTCATATGTCAAGTTATCTCATCAAACGAACTACACATCAGAAGCTGACAAATTAAAATACTTACTTTTACTCGGGTCGAGCCTGAATTTCATCTTCAATAAAAATGGCACAAAAGTAATTCGGGAATAAAAAGAGGCTAATCTTAACAAAACATGAGTTATCGTGCAGCATGTGAGCAAGAATGATTTCAAGTACGTGCCTGACCTAATTCGATTGTTTTCTACTTAAACTGAATATTGCAGATTGTGCAGTATTCTTAAACTGTATTAAATCACGAATTCCGCGTAAATTATTGCTTAAGTCAATATGCGGTTCGAGTTATCGATCTTTTTCATCTCACAGTTGCACGCTAGGAAATCCAACTTTGTACACAATATGAGATCGAAAATCAGTTGGATTTCACGCGGCACACAAGCGAAGCCAGCAATTCATTTCTTTGGGTATGAACTATTCAGGCCGAGTAAAGGCAACAGCGAAGCACAGAGAGTTATACGAGTTATGGGATTAAGATGCAGGAAAAAGGGGGAGAGAAAATGCACGACTTTCCACGTCACCCATGGGGTACCGTGCACGGCACGCGTTCCCGTTGTTTTACATGGCGGGTATCCCCAGGAGGCCTACACCATGCCCCACACACTTTTTTTTCTTTACCATAATTTCTCGTTACTTTTGCTTTAGTTTTCTCTTTGCTCGAAAGAGTCAAAATGTGTGGAGAGAAGAAGAATGTCGTTTCTTTTGTACGAAACGGAGAAATCGCTTTCTATGCGTCTTATCTTATTTTTGTTTTTTGTTTTTTACTAAGAAGCTCTCTGTACTTCTCGAGTTTACTCAGAAATACAAAGCAATTTGACAGTATATGTTCATTTCTATCATTTCTTTACTTTGTTATCTTTACTATTTTGGATCTCGTCAATAACATTTCATTGTAGCTCGTTTTACAAGGATTTCTTTTCTTTTTGTACCTTTGGTTATAGTGTGTGCTTTCTACACATTTATCATATAGTTTTGTGCTGCGGCTTCTCTGCGAGATAGTCGCGTGTTATGTACCTTTACGCCAAACTGAAACTATGTACGACGATCCCGAGGGAGACCCGGCGAGTCTGTTTCTATTTTGCTTTGTCATTTTCATTTTGTCGCACGTTGATTTTAATGTTGCTTGTTCGGTAGAGAAACGAGTTGTCGGGGGATGGGCGTCGAGCGACGCGCGAACCTTGCGGCCGAAACGAACGCGATGTTCGAACGATCGAAAGTGCATTTCGTGGAGTATTACAGTCAAATTTGATTGAGAAAGTTTTGAAATCAACTCGATCGGATTACATCGATAATAATATATAAAATTCTAACGGCAATCAAACAAATATTTTGTAAAATTAACTAATAGAATCATTGATGCAGTTTTAGTAATGGATTAGTAACACTAATTAGTATTTAGTAACAATAATAAGGATTAAGCTAGTAATATCACTAATAAATAAGTCAATGGAGCTTTTTTCTAATGTGATCAACGGTATAAATTAAACATAAATGGAAAAAATTCGTAAAATATGCAAATTTTAAAACGATAACTGAAATTAAATTAAATTATTCGAACAAAAATATCGTTTTAAAAGAAAACGTCGAAAATTAATGCATTCACAGCATAAAGCAGCAAACATGAGTCCGCGGAATATTATAAGCTTCACGTTAAGATAAAACAATCATTATATTCATATTATGCAAAAAATCCAGAAAAACGAACATTCACTGTTGCATTTGTTTGTTTAACTTTTACGGAATAAAAAACAACAGAAATATACTAAGATATACTAAAATTAAAGTGAAATAAATGTTTCAATATTTACATACCCACGTACAAAATCAATTTCCTATACAATTTCGTTTAACCAAATTCAAGCGATACTTATTGTACATTAACTTAGTATGCCACTGCGCTAAAAGCGATCGTAAACACTCGTATAAATCAAAAGATTTTTTGTTTTGTTTAAATAATAGATACGTATAGGTAGGTAAGACAAATTAATTGGAAATGCACCGAGCATGAAACAAGTTTAGACATGCCAATATCACACAAGATAGCGAGAAAGTCTTTACTCTCTTAAAGATAAATACGAAATGGCAAAACACTAAATACGAGTATAGAGAAGGTGAGCGAGTAAAGAACGGAAAAAATGAAAGATCATGAAAAATACAAAGCGAGTATATACTACTTAGGAGAAGAAAAAAGGCGGCGATCGTTCGAAAATCACCCAACAGCACTGGTCCGTCGCGCGCGCACACACACAACCTCCCCCCCGAACCAACTCCACGGCGAAAAAAGACAAGAGCGGAAAAATCAACAGTAGCAGGGAGGAATCATCCGAGGGTTAGCGAGAGAAGAAGAGGCAAGCGTTATAGAGTCTTTGGCGGCGCCGTATACGCGCCGGTTTCCCTTCCCCGCGCATATAAACGCATTCAACAAGTGCTTCGCTACCCGCCGTCGCCGCCGTCGCCGCCGCCCAGGCTTTATATATCCTTCGCCTCTACAAGCTCGCTCTCTCTCTCTCTTTCTCTCTCTCTCTCTGACTCGCTCTCTAGCTGACACTGTCTCACTCTCTCGCGATCGCGCGCCTACGCTTATGCATCCTCGGCACGGCGAGTGCTAGCGGTGCGACCCGACCAACGGCGACGCTTCTCCTCTTTATGTACCTCTTTTTTTTTTCTTTTTTTTTTTGATTCGTCAACTTTCGCAACCGAGTCGGTGCATCCTCGTTCGTGTATACGCGCACACAAGATATATTCTATGTTATCGAGGTGAACACTCGCATCGCCGTTGGAAGCCGGTTTTTTTTTTATTTTCTCGTCGCTCGGTTTTCCCCGACTCGGACACCGTGAGTATATATGTATAAAGAAAGATCGAGTCGCGGCTCGGGAAAAGCCGAATGCGCCGCGCACAGTCCAACACTTGCCACAGCCCTCGCGTTCTCTCTCTCTCTCTTTCTGGGTGTACAGAGTACAACCCAAACAAACTCGCCGCTATATTCGTCGTCTCGCTCGCGATCGTCGCGGAAGAGAACTTAGACACTAAACAGACAGCAATGATGATTTTCTATTAAGTTATAGAATTGGTGATTTATCTGTTGCTTATTCTCTATATCAATTACTCTTATTACTCTTACTCTTTTTTTTAAGAACAACAGCAAGCAAACTTAGTTTGATTGTTTTCTTTTTTTTTTTTCTTTAAGGATGGAGTTAATTATAATTAGAATTTGTTTGATGTGTGCTCTAAGGCTTATGGGATATTTACCACCGCGAGTAAATACTTCTCTTAAGGATCGGAAATGAACCCGAGCGAGAAATATATAGAGAGTAGCTGGTTGGGCGATGCTCTGCTGCGGCTACGAGGATTCTCCTTGTTGGCGAAACTCTCTCTCTCTCTCTCTCTCTCTCTCTCTCTCTCTCTGTGTATGTGTGTGCTGACAGCCGTTGACGGGACGAGTGCAGGCGATTAACGAGAGAGAGATGCTTCTCCTCTTATTCTTCCACACGCAGCGGCCCAAAGTATCCTCCGCTCTTCGCTCTTCACTCGCTGATGTGCGGCAGCGTTTGTCAGTGCTATTCTCTCTCTCTCTCGCTCTCTCTCTCTCTCTATTTCTCTCTCTCTCTGTTTCTCTCTCTCTCGGCTTTCGGCGCACGCCTTCTGTACTCGCGTGCCGCGGGATTCCGGATGGTGTTGTGTTGCGGTCGTCGCGCCGGTCGTCCTCGCTACTTCTCTCCGTCTCTGCGTGCACGACAATTAACGGTTTTTTATTGTTTCCTGTTTTTTTTTTGTTTTTTTTTTGTTTTGTTCTTTATCGCAATCGATAGCTCATTGACGCGTGTTAAGGTGACGAGCAAAAATTGTGTATATTTCCGTGTACTTATGCGTGCGTGTGCGTGTGGAATGCGAAAAGTGTTGTACCTTGGCTCTCTGCACGTTTCTTGGGGGAGAGAACCGGGTGAACTGCACGGTTGTGTGTGCCGTGGCGCGCGCCGCGGGCCGGTCCTTTATATCCCCGGAAATTATTGATTTCGAGCGAGCGAGCGAGCGAGCGAGAGAGAGAGAGGACGGAGACTCGAAGCTCTCTCGCGACCAAGAGACGGAGCTAGACGCCGCCGCCGGCGCGGCTCGCGCATGCGTCCCCGATACCGGTTGCAGCCTGCCGCTGCTGCTGCTGCTGCTGGTCGCGTACCCTTTTGCTCCCTCTCCCCCTCTCTCTGTGTGGGTGCAGCAGCGCGCAGGTTTACGGCGTCGCCGCGTGGATACGCTGCTTGGGTTATATGTACATAGAGGGGAGGGGTAGGGCCGTTCGAGCCGGGATATGTACACCGAGAGAGTGGAGGGGTTTGCGCGCCCGTGTGTGTGTGTGTGTGTGTGTGTGTGTGTGTATCTCTATGTATCGGTACACGCACGTATTTATATACGTTGCACAATTCGGCGAATCGCGTGTTTTTATGTATATAATATACGGGGTATATTCGCGTAAGGACTTTGTTGTCGAGGCTCTGGAATTTACGAGAGGGTTTCGAGAGGGATGAATGTAATGGTTATACGAAGGAAGGGGTTGTATGTAGCCGCGCGCGCGTGTGTATGTGAATTACAGCGTACGACTCGAGTGTACGATTCTCTCTCTCTCTCTCTCTCTCTCTCTCTCTCTCAAGCGGATTTCTGAATGGAAGTTCCGTTTGGCTTGACTGATATTATCGGTGAAAGAAGTTCATTCGTGCTGTAAATTTATGTTGCCCGCGGGTTGTACCGCTGAAAATATACCAAATGGTATATTAGAGTTTCTGGGAACGCTGGTGTACCGATCGAGCATTAACCGAGTTCATATATTACGCGAATATTTATTCAATCGATATAAAATCAATGCTAGATAAGAAAATATTAAATAAAATAGAAATCTTCATTTTTTGCTGAACTCTGTATTTACAGTTGGAAACAGCCTGGTACAAGAACTGAATAGTTGACAGTGCTCTTTTCACAAATACATCAAACCTGCAAGTAAAATTCACTCGACTGCTTCTGAACGGAAATATTTGTCGCGTGCACTCATCGATAGACTGTATAGGTAAGTGCGTGGAAAAAGAGAAAGAGAGTTTTGCACGTGCGATGAGACAGAAAAAAGAGAATCAACGCACCGGTCAACGCAGCTACTCTTCAGTTTCTCGTATTTTATAGATAATAAAACTCGTGACCCTCGATTCGAAGACATTGACTAATTGTAACGAAGCGCATTGAAAACTGTGCTTTTTCCAGAAAGCTTTACTAAAATTGAATATCGACTACTGTTCGTTTTTTTTCGAAAAAATTCTATATTTTCTTTTTCCTCCGATTTGAAATTGAAAATACGCTATTATAGTGCGATATAGAGGTTGTAATTTTGGAATTAAAATTATTAGCTAGATGCACAGAAAGGTTGCTGTTTTAAACGCGGCTGACTAAAGCCTGCGTATATCCACTTGTGAACTTATAAAGCAACACCATATTGATCTCGTTGACTTTATAATTTAACCAGTTGGTTTTGATGAATCAAATGAAAGCCACTCCCCTGAAACCGAAAAAGAACACGCGCACATAATTTTCAAGGGCATCTCAATTGCGACCGTACAAAACTAAACAGAATGGAAAAATTGAATATACAGCTGAGCAAAAATCACACGTCGCAGCTGCGAGTAACTGTCCCGAGTTCTTAAACTATATACAATGAAATGCGAAGCACATAAATAATATGTGCAGTATAGGTGAGAAGAGTAAAAGTGACTTTTCGAGTGCGCCAAGTTCACACTAGCGCGCTTTGAGAATCATTTGCCAATATCACGCGCAGTCAAACTAACTCTGCCCACGTTTTGATTGAATAGACCTTGCTTGGCTCTTGTCCTACTTCGCATCATCGCGACTATGCCAGTATCATCGGGAGCAAATTCTACAGAGTCAGCGAACATTATTAGTTTTAATACCTATTCCATATTATACCTTTTATTCATATATACATATAAATTAGCAACGTTGTTACTTTTTCATATATCTCGTATGTTCTTGTTAGCGATGAATATCTGGGATCGCGTTGATCGAGGCTCGCAAGTTTGCAAATTAATGATGTATCTCGTCAAGTAGATGTGTGCCAAGTTTGGTAAGACGCGTTTTGTTGTACGCCGCGGCGACGGTGGGCGCACATCCACTTCGCTTACGTCTTGCGTCGATCATTGCAGGTGAGTCCGCGCAAACTTTGATTAATGATCTTCTCAACTTTCCAAACATCCTGCTATATCCACTTTTCAACTAAAAATCCCGATGCGCCAACAAAAATTTCATCTATCGATCTATCAAGTTGAACCTTACTAATCGTCAACTCGGATTGATAAAATGGTGACGAAACATTAATAGAAAGTACTGCTTGATTAAAAGTTTCCGGGAGCTCGCTTATTATGTTCTCGTGTAATATAAGCGAGGGGGGCGGGGGAGATTTTTCACGCCGTTAATTAAATGTCATCGAAGTTCGGAGCGTTTGAGCCGCAGCCGTGTTATTATATTATTTATGTCATGAGGACTACAGACATCAAATAGGGCCTAGATAAACTTTCTTGTGGGAGAAAGTTCTGGCCTGAATCAAGTTCCAGAAACGTATACACAATGAGAAAAGTCGTGACGGCATTTTAGATTGTCGCGGCCCTACGAATTTACGCTGCGACTACCGTCGAGCCGCAGAATTTACCCAATCTCGAAAAAATCGCTTGCCCGTAATGGCCGATCTACGTGATCAGATCGGCCAAGTTTTCTTTTCACCTTGATAAAATCCAAACTCTATACTTTATCTAATAATTTAATGAGTACTTGTTATCTTTTCTCGATATACTTTTCTTATTTGTTTATTTGTTTGTTTATTGAACCAGTTAAAATTTACATAGTAGTTTCCTATGCGTACATAGGTATCTTATGACGGTATACACCACCGCAAGTAATTATTTTTTAATAAATACTATTAATTAAGTATTAATATAAGCTGACAAAGATTTTTCTATTGGTCTTACAGTCTCAGATTGCCCATTAATATTGATTAAGACTGTAAGACCAATAGAAAAATCTTTGTCAGTTAGAGTCCCTAAGGAGTTTGGGTGGTGGAGGGCGATCAGATTGTCCTTTACTAATATACGTTTTTTCAGGGTTAAATATAAGTTTATTTCAGATTCTGCTGGGGTGATTATAAACAAGGGCAATCTGATTGCCCATTAATATTGATTAGACTGTAAGACCAATAGAAAAATCTTTGTCGGTTTATAGTAGAGTACAGTCGACATAAGTAATATTTCTTAATATTAATATAAGATTTAGATTTTATTCAGTTTTGATGCTGTTCAGGTTTGTCTAAAAACAAATCATAAATTACTTTTTTTAGGCAAATCTTTTGCCCAGGACAAAAGTGATAAAACTCCCGAGACACTCATTTTTTGCCAGCACACTGTGCGAATCCAGAAAAATAAGAGTCGCTTTGCCTAATTAATATTCTTGCGAAAATGGCCAATAAATTGTCTATTAATTTAATAAAACGCTAAAAAAGCTACAAAAGATTTATTCGATACCCCGCACTTTAATACTCGAGGACCCACTGCGCAAACACCGTGGCCAACCGGGAATAATTGATGATAGGGCTAATGCTCGCGGTATTATGGACTCGCCGTCCCTACCAAAGCTAATAAACTGAGAATTACAGATATTAAGAGACTTTATGACAGTTCAAACTTTTACGACTACATCATGGAAGCAGCTTTAACAAGCCAAGATCTGAATTGCGTCCGATAAGGGCCCTTAAAAAGTAACTCAGCCCGAACATGCTAGAAGAAAAAAGGTGACTCGACGTATCGGAGGAAATGAAAAATCCGTATATGTATATACAAGCGCGGAACTTATTTCTCATCTACGGCCAATCGTCCAAGTTTTTCGCCAATCTCTTCCGAGCGTGAGCGCAAAAAACGACACCGCGCCTCGATATGCTGGTGGAAAAAGACTGAGAGAGAGAGAGAGAGAGAGAGGAAAAATTTTTCAGCTACCATCACCGATAGAAAATTCCTCGGATGTATCTAAAAATAGTCGAGTGGCCAGAAGGAGAGAAAAAGAGAGAGTGCGAGCATTTTCATTAAAGACGAGCGTGTGTGTAGATTTAGCCGCGAAAAGCTGGAGCGATCGGTAGAAGAGGCGAACGAAGAAGATTCCTATAACGCAGTACCGTACTGATTAGTTTTCGACTGAATTCCCGCGTGTTTCCCTTCCCCGGCCCTTTTCTCCGGCTGTTTACCCTTGGATTTCATGCTACACCCACGCGATCAACTGCCACGCACTCATCTTCCACTCTTATACCTATATATATATATATATATATATATATCTCCTGTTATATACATACGTGGCTCATGTATTGTTGATCCTGCGTTAGTGATGTATTATGTACTGATACATGGGGGTGACTGGATCGAATTACTGTTTTGGACGAAACGAGAGACAAATTGAACAATTTTTACTTTGGGCAGAGGTGACGCTTTGAATTCCATTCAGAGAGATAACCGTTTGTTGGTGACAAACTTTCGCATCCTGCACGCATCTAACGCTATCCTTTGTTAAATTATACTGCATCGATACTACGAAATATTGTGTTATAAGGTACAAGGTATATTAGATAGTTCTTTTGGAATAACAGCGATAAAGACGTTAAATACGTCTATATAACGAATGGAAAAGATTTACTACATCTGTAAGATTTATCAGATATTTTTCGACTCCGCTGACAGCTATAATTCTATCATTTGTATAATATAATAAAAATTGACAGCATAGCCAGCCGTTTTATTTATCTACTTTAGATTTATTAGATTTTATCTTGAAATTCAAATCCGACTATCTGTTCCACGCACAAGCGCAACTGTAATGCTGCAATATTATTTACAAGAACCGCTTCCGAGAATCGACAAATTTCGCAAAGCAATCGCACACCTCCCTTAAAACAATCAGCAAACTAAAACGCAACTCAATGGCGCTCTCGTCGAGTGCCAGCTCTTCGAATCGTTGCTTCTCATTATCCTATATTACATTCACGATATGTGAACTATCGTGGCCAGCAAGAGAAAAACGAAATGGAATCGAAATAGAGAGACTCTTTGGCAATTCTCGGGAGAACAATTGATCGCACTGCATTATACATTTATCTAAATAGGAAAATCGGTGATCCATTCAAAGCTTAACCACTTATCATTGATTCGAGAGGACTCGTCATCGAATCCTCTTACCCCGTTCGTCATATTCAAGCGGATCAATTCCCAGCTGAGCAGCTCCCAACCTATTAATCATTATCTATATACACACTCGTAGATTTATTCAGCTCCTTTCTCGAGAAAAAAAAATAGAAGAAAATACAGAGACTCTGTAACGTCCGTATAGATAGCGTCAGACTCTTGTTCCACCCGAAACACATCGTCCGTCCCCTCCGTTTCTATTCCGCTCCCAACAATGAATGTTTGCACAGCCATAAAAGCGCTCGATTCAATTATCGTCGAAGCACTATTTCCGTTTTTCGCCATAGCATAGGACACGCGCGACACGTGCGTGTGTATACGGTATAGGTATATATACCGAGACGGGCGATGACAATCGACAGCTCGTGGATGAATAATTCCGCGTCTCTTGCACGTCGCCGATTCGCTTCACCGAATCATTTTTGTTCGATTGTATTCAGTATTGGCCGCTGCATCTCCCGACTGTGTGTACCTATACTTATACACGCGTCCTCGCATCTCCTTTTTTTTTATTTATCGTTTCCATAACCGCGAGCGTGAATTCGATGTGCCTCGGCGCACTCTTCAATTACCGAATCTCGGTGATGCTTTTTTTCTTCTTTGGTTTTTTTTTTTTGTATATTTTTTTATACCCTTTCTAATAGCCGCAGTTGCCATGTACGCAATTTGTTCATGTGGAAAGATGTATTTTTCACTGTGTATTCGGGTAAAGTGTATCGCAATGTGCAGATGCATAAAATCGAAGAAAAATATTGTTCGAAATATATATGAGCTGGTTGTTGTTTGTGCACTCGCGTTTCTCTGCATTAGTTGAATAAATAAGCCTTCTCGTGGTAAAGTAAAAGCGGGCTGGAAAACGTTGTAACTGTGCAAACAAGAAAAGTTAACAAAAAAAAAACGCTGTTGTTTGCTTTACTACGATCGACATTTCTGTAAAAACACCAGTCCCAACTGAATCTCCTTCGTCGCTTCATACTTTTTACGTCCTTTTAGTACGCTTTACGCATCCTCCAGACTGAATCGAGAACGAGGAGGTAAAACAAAGGAAAGGGGAGGGGGAAAAAAGGATTTCGCATGCTTGTAAATAGTCCATAGTGCGTGCATAATACATAATAAAAAGGGGGAAAGTCCGGTGCACGTGTGTTTACAAGTCATCGATGCTTCGCGCAAACAAGGGTTGAACGATAAGAAGCCGCAAGGGTCGGGGATACGATATCACGTACATATATATGTAAATACGGGTACCGGAGCTAATATAATTGGACGGTGAATATTTTATTGTGAGGAATTCACGCGGAACGAATGAAAAGTCACGCGATTACATGGAAACAGCTGAAAAGCTACAGATACTGCCATCTAGAAGAAGAGAAAGGAACACTCGGAATTTTTCAAATCGGTATGAAAGATTTTGATTTTTTTTCAAAATTGTCCAAAATAAAGTCGTGGAGTGAAAATATACAAATCCAAATTGATTAAATTATCAATGATATTTTTATTGATTTTCGTTTCTCTTTGTACTACTTTTTTTTTATTTTTACTTTACAAAAAAAAAATTCACTAACTGCCTCGGAGAATTATATTGATTCGAGAAAAGTATTTAAAATCGAGAACAATTAATGCCCCAAAGTTCATTATCGTCAACTAGTATATCCCAATTCACAATTAGCTAGCATAACATGTCGCATAACAAAAGTAAACCCTTGTAATTTTATTTCCCAAGTATATATACTTGTACTTGGGAAAATATATATATGTACACACATCTAGCTTCAAATGTTTATCTTCCATATTCAATATGGCTTACCACCTGAAATCCCTCCCATAAACCCGTGAATCGATCTTAAATAATCAATAAATCGCAATCCCTTTAGCAAAGTGCACACTCCGCACAGGTCTGCATGGTACGGCATCGTACTACTATAGTGCTCCAAAACACGATGGGCCAGGCTTATGTTCGGAGTTTCGGACTGGTGCTCAAGCAGTGCTGCCTCCCGCGTCGCACCCTCGCAGCTTCCACATATCCGATCGCCATGACAGTTTTTGGTACTGCTGTTGCTGCTGCTGCTGCTGCTGCCTGCAGCTCCGATAACCCGAATGTATGTGTATGACACACCACACGCAGTGCAGCCAACAGAGCTAGCGATATATACATATGGCATTAGTCGTAGTTGAGCAGCTCGCGCAAGATCATCCATTTTTCGCTGCAGTGTCGTCGCCGTTGTCGTTGTCGTCGTCGTCGTCGTTGTCGTCGTCGTTGTCGTCGTCGTTGTCCCTAGTTAGTTAGTAGGTGAATGTATGCAGGAAAAAGGTAGTGATCGAGAAGGAGAGTGAGCGAATTGGTGGACGTAGTGTTGAGAGAATCCGTGCGAGGCCTGTGTCCCTTGCTGGCCTGATAAGGAGCCAGTTCTCAAAAGCCATGGGGGACCAGCAGCAACTAGATTGGAGGGTTTGTCCAAATAAACATAAGACGGAAACACCGGAAAATCGTCGATGTCGCGCTATCAGCACTCGAGTCGGATTCAAATATCCGTCCGAGGGTGTTAATCGGAAAGCTGCGATGCTCGACGATTTACTCAACCACTTTAAGAAGAAAGCGAGTCAAGCCAACGACCCCGACAATGTAGGTGCAATCGGTGATTTATTTAAGTACGCATGCATGCTTAAATTGAGGCTAGTACTTTTAAACAGTCTCTCTCTCTCTCTCTCTCTCTCTCTCTCTCTCTCTCTCTCTCTCTCTCTCTCTCTCTCTCTCTCTCTCTCTCTC
>UELV01088593.1:0-10484 GCA_900490015.1 Megastigmus stigmatizans | reverse complement strand
CTCTCATTCGCTCGTCTAGTTTTCTTTTTATTTTATTTTCACGAACTGTCGCTCGCGCCGACATATTGCGCCTTTGTGCGAGAGGTGGGAAATCGAAAAGGTCGCGCGCTCGTTGGTTTTTTTTTCGCCCGCGCCGCCCCCCTATAGTCGAATTTAATCGTTAAAAAAAAGCACGGCGTCGACAGTTTATGCCGCGCGCACGCACTTTTTATACCGGGGAAATTGTTATCTGTTTTTTTTTTCGTTTCGTTAGCGATCGATTCTCGTTCCCGCGATGTTCGCGTGAAATGTGGCGGCCTCGCAATCGACTGCTTAATTTACTAGATAGCGAGCATTAATTATTAAGTATTGTTGATGTCGAGGGAAAATTCGTAATTATGCATTCGAGACCTGTCTTCGCTTACTAATGCGTATTTTTCAGTAAATTATCATCTGTGGTAAAGTTTTATGAGATTGATTCAATTACTGCGAGAATATAGAACCGTACAAATTATATATATATGCAGAAAGATATATGCAGTAAATACCAAATATTATGCACAAATTAAAAAAAAAATTTAATTTTGACTAGGAACGTTCAGTAGAATTAATTTATGAATGAAACAGATTTTGAATAATTCAATTGATTTTCTTTTTTTAACGTATAAATATGATTCTATAGAGATTAATTCAAGAATATAACTGTGTTAGCAGTGAATTGGATTGCTGTATAATCGCGTCATTATTATATAATATTATAATACGCATAATTTAAAGTTGATATATAAGAATTGAAAAATTGTATTTTATGTATTCAAATAATTGTGCATATACTGTACATAACGTTACCTCAAATGAAGCTAATTCCAATAAGTAAAGATTGTTTTACAATTATGAAAGTTTATTTACTGCCCAGTAGTCGCAGGTAAAGGAGCCGCACTTCTTAGCACATTGTGAGTGATAATATTTCACGCTGTAGGCTTACGATATTATTCTTGAGAGCAATTAGCGTTATTAGCGTCAAATTAGACTGATGTTAATTCCTCTCGCCTCTGTATTTTTTACTTCTTATGACCTATTCTTACGTGTTCATTTTTTCGAAGAATCATATTTTGCTCTCGTGCTACTGTTTAACACCTTCCAGTTTACCTTAATTTTAATATAACAATGAATTTGATTAATAAAATAGCTTCAATTCATAAATCTTTATTATATAATATTTTGAGTATTATAATTTATACAAACGGAGGTGTATGTGTTTATGCTTTAAAACTAATAATTGTTATAGGCGGTTTTTGCTTAGTTTTCTTCGTTATTTCGATAAACATTGGATACAAAAATTAAGTTCTCCTTCTATTCAAGATATAAGTAAGGAATTATGTGTAAAAAAGTCGCAAGGTGCACAAGTCTGTTAAAACTGCTCGTGCAACATGTATACACTCTATCATATCGATCCTCACCCACCGAACTCAAAGCACGCCAACTACCTCAAAAATCATTTTATACGCATTAAAAATTCCATCCTCAAGAAGTATCTCATCCTTTATACAGACAGAAAACCCCACGATCGACTCATCCACCCTCGTGTCTGTCTCGCAATCCATACCCTTCATCCAGCCGGAGCTGGCCAAGTTATACGACATCACACGTATAGCGCATCGCCGACGTTTGTTCTCCAGAGAGAGAGAGAGAGAGGGAGAGAGAGAATAGGAGAGAGGCATCGGTGGCTCGACACGTGTATAAGGTATATACGAGAGAGAGAGAGAGAGAGAGAGAGAGAGAGAGAGACAGAAAGGGGGGCGCCTTCGTATTAACGAGTTGCACGTCCAACGCAGACGACGGGCCTCACGAGCGCGAAAACGTCATAAATCCCCCTTGCGCGCTGCACGGAAGCGGCAGCAGCAGCTCCTCTCTCTCTCTCTCTCTTTCTCTCTCCTCCTGCACTGCACATATTTGGCAATGACGTTATAGGTGCTGCGCCCGAGGTGGATGAATATAGAGCGAGAGAGGAAGAGAGAGAGAGAGAGAGAGAGAGAGAGAGAGAGAGAGAGTTACTCGATGATGGCTAAGTATCGATTAGGCAAACTTGCGCTGGCGCTACTTGCCGTGGGCAAGTACACCTTTCCCTCTTCCTCTCTCTTCCTCTCTCTCTCTCTCTCTCTCTCTCTCTTCCTCTCTCACTCCGGCACACTCCGTGCAATTCTGCATTAACGTCACGGGGGTTCGTTAGGAGAGCATACACGTATATGGCGCTTTAATGAAGACTTCCCTAACCCCTTCCCGGGTAATGATGAGCCGAGCCGAGCCGACCTGCTGCTGCTGCTATGCGGGAAGAGCCTCGGCGCACCAGGTCTTAATAACGTTATTATTGCGAAAAATGACTCGCGAGAACGATTAGCGCTCGATACTTCAATAATCAGGTATAGCGAGTACGCGACTTTCACCCTGCCCGTATGGAAATTTACTTTTTCTTCGTGTGAGCCGTATGGAAGGAAAAGTGGGTATGTTCTGGCGAACGAGTATTTTTTGTGGAAAGAAAAGTATTATATTTGAATGTTTGCATGTACAAGCATCATGAGTTTTCTTGTAATTTTATATATGGAATATTATATTGTAGACTTTAGTCATAAATATGCAAACACATGGACCGTAGCAATGCCAATATTTACTTTTAGTTATTTGTTTCGAACGTTTCCTTTTTCCCATTACGCCAATTGTTCCCTTGTTTTTTTTTCCCTTGAAATTCAATGAACGAAAAACGGGAAAAAATATTATTTTTTATTTATCCAAATTACATATACATAAAAATTCAATTTTCGAGTCTCGCGTAAAAAATAACGAGGATGACACCCCGAGAGTCCAGATAATATAACAACCAATTAGAAAAAGTGTACCGCAGCGCTCGCAATTAGGTTACGCAAAATCGCTACATTTCAAATGGCTTTCTAAAAAGCTTTTGAACGTCTATTTTGGCTTTCGATACACACCCAGTGATATAGCATTCAAATGTCCAAAGCCAATAATGCAATATTAATCAGGATTAAATCGATTTATACGACCCGCGCGGCGTCGACCAACAGCAGCGCCAGTACAGAGTTTGCATATACTCTTTTGCCAATATATCGCTCCGGTAATAATTAATAAGCCGTTAGCTTGTAAATCACATATTGTCGAGATAAATTATTCTCTGCGCGACGTGTATGTATAGGCCGACTATTTTTTTTTCGCCGACGTATATACGAGCATGTCCGAATGTGTTGGAAAAATAAGAAAAACTGCGGCCAACGTGGCATTTCGAACATAAGCATAGTTACACGCGAATATCTGGAGCGGCTCATTGAGTCTTCCTTTGTTCCCTTTCTATATCCGTTAAAACGTGCATAGTGCATAAATTCATGTAATTAGCCATCAGCATTGACCGACTATTCCTTCGTTTTTGTCGCGATAAAACCAAGAGAGTGAAGAAATGTGTCACAGAGAGGTCTCAAATTACACTTGTCTCGCGATAACGAGAACGCACTAACGTGGGTATTCCATTAACCCGCGACGATTTCTATCTTTTTTACTATTATGTACGAAACGCTAGGAGAGTTGTAAAAATATAAATCGTTTTCCTCGGAGCACGCCAGATTTACGGTGCCGCCGCAAGACAAAGTAGTCCACCGATTTTTTGTCATCTCCTTCCTCTGTCATTAAAGATTGCGTCATACCTACGTAGCCATTATATATATATATATACACACACATCAGGGGTATGTAAGTCCGTTGTATTATACATACTCGCCTCGGAGCTCTTTGACAAATGTAATTCAATTACGGGCCCGCTGCCAACGTCCCTTTTCGGTGATTCGCGTTTGCAGAGCTTTAATTTATTCGGCCGGTCCCGCGAGGTGGACCCAGGGAGTGAGGGAGAGAGAGAGAGAGAAAAAAGGATATGGGCTAATCGAAAGCGAAAGGCCGCCTCTCCTCGCGGTCCTTGAGGGAATATTAATCGACGCACAGGTAGCCGCCGGTGAACAGTTCTGCCTGTATATATACCTATATATTATAAATGCGTAGCGGCAATCGGCATATGTGTGTGTGTGTGTGTGTGTGTGTGTGTACGTGCGCGTGTGTGTGTAGGTGTAGCGAGGGAGGCTTGAGGGATATAATTGGTGATGTTTGGAGATTCGCTGATTAGTTAACGTTTTTCTTCGTTTCTGTGAAATGTAGGTCCCAGAGTGGATGTAAAGTGGGGAAAAGTAACTATACAGTATATTAAGAAGTAATTTTAAGCTCGTTATATTTATTATAAGAAAATTTATTATATTTAATCAAGATAACACTTATATTACATTGATTTGTACATAGTCTATCATATACATTGAAAATTCATTATATAAATAAATTTTAAATTAATCGATCAACCGTAAATTTAAAGGATATTTATTTAAATCTTACAGTTGATGTTTGTTTTTGCAGCGATTATCTAATAAATATATAATTAGAATTTATATAAGTGCAATTATTAATTTGCAAATAATTACAAAACCATGAAAATATTTAACACATTCAATTTATACTGAGCATCAGCTTCTAAACCGGTTTCAGAAATTGCTTGATCTTCGAGAAGTAGCATTAAGATCCACTGTCATATTCTACGACTCTGTATCATATATCATTCATTTATATTATTCAACAATCGAACACTTGTGCTGTCTGCGTCGTAATTATTTTTATATATTTTAAAATGCAGCTGTAATAAGAAATCCTCATAATAAGTTAAAACTTTTAAATAAGACTCGCAGAAAATGCTATAATCATCACTGAATGAGACATTACTTGTTAAAATATCGAGTATTGAATATGTTTTATAAATACATGTAAAATGAAGATAAAATATAATATAAAATTTGTTTAAATTGCCCATGCAAACGACCATGAAATGCTTTTGACCATAAAAAAAAGGAGTCTCGCAGTCCTACACACACACACACACACACCAAAAGTTAACTCTTACAAGACCGTCCTTCTATACTATTAGCGCAGGAGCTGTACATTAAACGGATACGCGAGCAGCAGCTCTCTCAGCTCTCTTTTATTGACAAGGGCAACAAGAGCCGCAAGCGGCAGGGCCTGCGCGCACGGAATTCGGGCCACTTGTTACTCGGCTGCCGCCGCCGCCGCAGCCGCTTCGCGTTCGTTAGTTTATCGCCGGACCATCCGCTCGACAGTCACCACCGACTGACCGCTGCATATGTATATATATAGGAATCGAATCCAAGAGAAAGAGAGAGAGAGAGAGAGAGAGAGAGAGAGAGAGAGAAAAAAGAAAGAAAGAAAGAAAGAGCTCGCGGGCGCGCGCGCCTCCGACTAATCGATGTCACGTACTTTGCGGTAATTCGCATACCGGCGCGGAGGATCCTTTCTGACTCACACCGCGCGCCAGCAGCGCAACAGCTTCTCTCTCTCTCTCTCTCTCTCTCTCTCTCTCTCTCTCTCTGGCTTTTTCCGTAATGCGCATTGAATGTCCGCCGCGGCCGGAGATGCGCGCAAAAATACGCATTCCGCGAAGGAGCCGGCGCGCGCGAGAGCCCAAGTGCATTGCAAATCAAGAAGCAGAGGGAGAGAGAAAGAGAGAGAGAGAGAGAGAAGAGAGGAGGAAGAGGAGCTGCGGCAGCAGCAGAGAAGAGCGGCGCGGCGCGCAACTCGCAAGCGCGGCCACGCGAGACTAGGACTTGAATGCACAATGGAAAAGAGAGAGGAGAGATATTCCTCCAAAGTATGCGCGAGCCGCTCATTTCCAAGTACTTTAAATGCTTGAATTACGCGCCGCCGCCGCCGCAGCCGCAACCGTACGCTTTCTTTTTCAATTGAATAAGCCAAAAAGACATACGACGCGAATCCCTATTATCGCTCCACTGACTAACAGAGAGAAAAGTCCCGTGCGCGCGTCTCTGTGTATGTGTGTGTGTGTGTGTGTGTGTGTGTATGTAAGAGTTTTTCACGAGCGGGATTTTATATACATAGGATATACTCACAAAGGCGCATTGTAGTGTGTTTTAGAAGCGAGAGCCATGCGCGTGTCTCTCTATATCTCTCTCGTGCCCAGGTGATAAAGCAATTAATTACGAGCGGAACAAATCTCGTTCCTTTTTCTACATACGCGCTTTGCACCTCCGAGGTTCGAGGCGCCATTCTACAAAGGGTGCAGGCATACAGAGAGAGAGAGAGAGAGAGAGAGAGGCGTTTTTTGGTCCTCGATCGCGCACCTGAGAAACTATTAATCTAATGGTGTGTGTGTGCGTGTAAGAGGAATGCGGGGTGAGATCTGCGCTTGAGCGATTGCTCAGAGATGGAAAGATGGAATATACGCTATCTATATAAAGATGGATTGTGAATCTGTATTGCTGTATTGCTGTGTTCTAATTCTACGTATTATTTTAGCCTCCGAATAAGGTCAGCCTTTTGTCCTTTCTCTCAATGACACCGATTTTATTAAATGAAATAGTTCATGTACTGATGCAAAAGATCAAATCAATTGCTTTTGTCTTAGTTGTCATGCTTGGAAGTTGAACAGAAAAACCTCTTTGCACATCAAAAAGTGTATTTTTCCAATTTTTAATTTTATTATTTTTGTACAGAATTGTCAAACATTGTTGATTACAAGTTTCGTGATCGATTCGGCGCCGAGAATTTCACCGATAAACACTACAAAGTACAAAGGCCATTTTTGGTATAGATTAGTTATTATATAGACTTTATTGGGCACGCTTTCAGTGCAGGCACACGACAATATTTGCGGTAATTGAAGTTTGTTGTTTCACTTCAATTATAACGAAGCGAACTATATATTCTTTGTTTTATTATCGCCCAATTTTCCCGATACCACATAAATGCAGAAGGAATTTAATGGATCGTATAATACCGCCTTTATTCATTATAACTATACAACTTCGGGATTCCGCGCGATATTATTTCAACATTATTTCGTACTCGCTGTAGTTAAATCATAAAGTTTAATCAGTTTTCATGCCGATAATATATTTGAATGCAGTCCGAAAATAAACAAATACTTGCCACCAGCACCGGTTAATATAATTAATATTGTAAAATCGATCTTGCAGCCCGTATATATAAATTAATGGTGACACTTTGAATGCGGCACAAAAATCTCTTTGTCTAAACACTATCGCAAGTGCTATACGAATGTATCCTTTATCATTATATACCATAGCATGGCAAATGAAATGTTCGAATCTCGATTCTGCAATCTTCTGGATTCCTCAGCGATGAAAGAAACTTGGGACGTTCGCACAAGTTTCGCATCCCCGCAGCATATATATAGAAGCGATGGATTTTCGAAGCTCATATGTATTATATATATTGTTTGCCAGTGTGTGCGTATAGGACGGCGCGGCTGCGTCAATCGCATATATCTACGAGGGCATTGCAAGAGAATCCGAGAGTTGCAGTGCGCAGTGCATGCGTATAATATACACAAGGCCGGTCTGCAGCAGCAGCAGCAGCAACGGCGAATATAAGCCAAAGTGCACGAGGCGATACGCTCGGGCTTGCAGGCGAGTTTCTCTTTCTCCTTGCCGTTTTTCTTTTCGCGTGTGTGTATATATGTGCGTCGTGCGATTTATGTGGCCGAGGAACTCGCGGCTTACCGGCGGTTCTCTTCCTTTTTCCTGTCGTCGTCGATGGGGATTCGCGTCGATTACTAAGGCGCTGGATGGCGGATTAAAACGCTCGGGAGGAATTAAAGAGCGAGGCATATTATTGTAAGATGGACGCTGGGAAATGGATGTCTTAGATAATTGAGTGCCATTTTATTTTTAAATTTTACTCTGGTCGGGTACGAATATTTTGGATATTCATCAATTGTATAATTCTTGGTAAAGTGGATGGACACGCGCATTTATTCGTTGAAAGCATAATCGATGGATGAGGCAGGAATATTTTATGATATTTATATATATATAGAGAGAGTGTGTTTTTCGTTGCTGTGCTAAGATGATAGAGAAAGATTTCATATATTTCACAGAATATAAATGGCCTGAATTTTCAATGCGGCTATTTGAAAATTCAGCAGGAAAGAAGAGATTTATGTGATGCATAATGTACACAAGTCGTGACACGTAAGTTAATTATGCTACATATTATTTATAGAAGTTTACTTGAATAGCTATATTTACTTTTTAGTGATACAGCTGTAATTTTAGAATCCACAAGAGTCTTGCGTACTTTCATTCGTTATCAGTCATTTAAATCCCAAAAAAATGTAGTGGACTGTCATAGTATTGGATTAAAAGCAAATATCGCATTATTATATAATCGTTATTTATAACGATTTCTTCAATGATCGTAACGCGCACGCAGTATCAATCGAATTTTATAATAATTCCAAGATGTCAAATCTTTATCGATAAGAAATATTACTAAACATAATATAAATCCTTAATAATTCATAGAATTTATGGATAGCTTCGGAGACAAGGGGGATAAATATTTAAAATTTTAATTGCTGAATTCAAGCCATTTGATAACTCCATATAATCTATCTTTTATCGATTGCATCAAACATTACGAGTACAGTACTCGAATATTTCAAGATGATCCGCGGCGGTAGAACACTTGGGTGCACAAGTCGACTCTCGTTGCTCTACGGCTTCGATAAAGCTCGCGAGAGCAGAGTGTAGAGAGCGAGAGAGAGAAATAAAAGATAGCATCGCAAAGTAACTTCGTCATCTCGACAATGACTTACAAGACGTCTCTGTCAATTACAGTAACCGAGGGCGTCGGGGAAAGTAAATGACGTTACTCGAAAGTCATTATCCCGAATGCGCGCTATAGCGGGGGCGAGATCTATGCGCAAAATCGTGACTGACTTGGAAAATTAAAGGCGATTTCGTTATCGCCCAACGCTTTTCTCGTTAGTCATAACCCTGGCGACTGGGAATTTTTCGTTCCCATTCGCTCTCTCTCTCTCTCTCTCTTTCTCTCTCTAAAAGGCTTCCCTATGCGCAGTGCTTGAAATAATTGGCACCGCACTCACGCGAATGCCTACTGTGTGAGAAAAAAAAAACACCGAAAAACTGTGTCAATATATATAAAAGTTTTTCTCCAAAACGTCTCGAAATAATCAAAGATGCGGACACACGGCCACGAAATTAAAATCGCGTTCCCTGTATGACATGCTTTCCAAGTGGCGATCAGAATTCCAATTCGAATGAAGAGAAGGAGGGAGAAAGAGAGACTTTTCGAATCTTCCCACGCGACATTGTTATGCGTTCGAGAGAGAGAGAGAGAAAAAGGTCATGGCGCGTCGTCGTTTTGCCTCGGGTGGCTCTCTTCCGTACATACTAAAGCTTCTGGAAAAATGTCCGCTACTGGGCAATTCTTTATACTCTCCGCTACCCCCAGTGCATAACAAGAAATATATCGCCTACTTAAAATGTATTCAAATTTGCAAATAATCTCTGTAACTCACCGCGTTGCGTTCTTTGTTATATTCTCTCTCTCTCTCTCTCTCTCTCTCTCTCTCTTTGCAGAAAGGTATATACGAATAGTGGAAAAAAACGCGTTTTAATTCAAATTACCGTCACGTATAAACTGTATAGTCTGTTTTCTCTTGGTTGCTCATGTGCTCGTCGCTAATGAATATGTATTTGTAAAAGGTCAGATGTGCAGGGATATGTATATATGTATATTTGGTCGACGAGTGACTCGTTTATTGACGATGCATTACATTTACATCATTGCGAATTTTCGGCTGGAGATAGCTGAGAATAAATTCGAGCGCTTTAAACTGCATTGTGTATTCGATTTAACTATTGTTACGGCCGAGTTTTTAATGAGAAGTGCGATTTCGCGTTTAGGTGCGACGCAGTCTCTTTAATATTCAAACAATTTGTTTTGGCAATATTATGAAAATATTCGAGAGAACAAATGGACTGCCGTTGACTGGCGTGAAATCTTACTAAATCCCGAACTATTTTCACACAAACCTATATCGATAGTCCGGTAATTAGCAATATTTTAAGCCTGCATCACACACCTACAAACTCTTATCGTCGTAACGCGCAATTCTCATCATCTCAATTGCTGCACTAAACCTTAATAGCAGGTATGTATACAGATATAGGCATACGCTATATCGCGCAAAAAAGACAGCCTATCACAAAACGGCAGTAGTGATTCATTACAAAGTAACCGACAGCTGCACTCGTAGTATATAGCATATACGAGTCGACTATACAAAATCGTTCGCTGAAAAATATGATCGCAAGAACATAATTCGCTGATGCGGCCGAGAGGACAGCTGAAAATTCCGCGTGCCCATATAGTGCGTCTTTCATTTTTTTTTGTCCACCCCTTTGATAATTGAATCGAATTCGTGGTAAATAAACGTGCGTGCGTGCGTGCGTGTGTGTGTGTGTGTGTGCATTGCAATTTGAGATCTGAATTTTTCTGATAATTGAAACGATCGGCCCCGCGCCAGCTTATATATATATATATAT
>UELV01088590.1:0-19947 GCA_900490015.1 Megastigmus stigmatizans | reverse complement strand
ATATATATGTGGGTACGTACATTCGCAGTGTGTGTATACGCAGGACTGTCGAGATACGTTTGGCTATACAAGCTGCACCACGTGCTCTGGTCGCGCGGCAAGATATACAGAGAGCAGGCCGAGCGGCCGTAAACGTAAAAAATCACTCGGCGAGACGGAAGTTCGTGTTTTCAAACATTCTGCGCTCGTGAGCTCGCCTCGCTGAACACACGCGTTTCAGTACTTTAGCTTTATCGTGGCGGGGCTCGCTGGAGAGGGTGAAAAAAAAGAGCGTGCGCGCGCCACGCGTGTCGGCAGAAATGTTTCGCATTCAACACGCTCTCTCTCTCTCTCTCTCTCTCTCTCTTCCTCTCTTCCTCTCTTCCTCTCTCCCTCTCTCATTCTCTCTGTCGGGTGGCAGCCTACGATTTGCAGGGAAAAGCTGCTGCAGCAAATGACGTACAAACGCGACGAGAAAAAGTGTGAAAATGCTGATGATTAGATGTGCATCGATTGAGGGAACATAAATCTACATCAAGTAAGTTTTAATATCTAAACCATACAAATATTGTTTATTCTGGCTTGATCCATTCTGTTTAAAAGCATCTTTTTTTTCGTATATATACTAAAAATACTAAAAATCGCTGAACAATAAAACCAAATTAAGTCACGGATTCGAAGACGAGTTTAATAAAATGTTTACACTATGAAAGTGTGTAAAGGCAACGTACGAAACTTGTACTATCATTTAGAGTATGTAAAGAGACATTTAATTTAAAGAAAAAGTTGAACTCCCGTAGTTGAAGGAAAATATGTGGAAAAGAGCCAAGTTAAGCCAAGGAAATAGACGAGTATAGAAATCCTCTGATTTTCAATTAGTAAAGGGGCCAAAATTTGTTTTACATTAAATGTCTTTTGGTGTTTTAAATAATGACGTAGATTTCGCATGCTGCCCCTAGATTATACTATTTATAACAATCTCGATGGGCATCCTCTTAAATAAGATTAACTACCGGAGGGCTGGATTACTAGAGATATATTATATATAAAAACTGACTACATCTATTTTTAAATCCTGTATCAAACATAATAATATAATAATCCATAGTTACCCAGAAAAGAAATGCAAAAGCGTTGGAAAAATTGCAGATAACAAGACACTCGCGTTCTTCTCGAATTCTTCAATAAAAAAAAATTACATAATTCGACTTGGTACAATGTATTTGATAGGTACGAAAACGATAATTTTTTTTAACCTTCCCAGGATAAATCTTTGACTCTGTTCATTAGACGTAGAATGACCCGCATGAACAGCCGCACGCGCGCACTTGCACGCGCAGCGGAGCGAAGGCGCGAGAAAAGCAAGAGTGAAAGAGGGGGCGGGGGCCTAGAGCGTGAAAAACGAGTCTGAAAAAACGCGTATAGCTATGAGGGGGGCGGGTGCGAACAAGGGAGGCAAGAGAGAAAAGAACGTTCGCGAAAGAGGGTAAAGAGCAGGCGATGGAGAGAAAGCGAGACGGGAGGGATTTGGTGCAGAAAAACGAGAGATAGAAAGAGAGAGAGAAAGAAGGAGAAACGAATGCTGCTGCAAACGCGACGATTCCCACGCGCGTTAATCCTCTTTCGTTCGCACCGGATACTTAGGGAGCTTACAAGCTCGCGACGTTGACGCAGTAGAAGGGTTTAGAGGGGGGGGGGGGGAGAAAGCGTAAAAGAGTGTCGGTAGGGGGGCCGCACGTTAAATTAAAACTTTGCATGTCGCTCGCGCTGAGCGCCACTTTAAATGAGTTTGCCGGCGGCGGCCAGGACTACTCCGGAGTCGTCAGAGTCTCAGCAGCAGCAGCGCGAAACAGCAGTATTTGACACAGCGTAATATATTATCGAGATTGGAGCCGTAAACGCGGGCGCGACGCACTGCAGCAACGAGCCTCGAACGAGACACGCAGAAGCTTCGGTCGGCGGTACGCACGCACAGAAATAGTATATAGGCAGTAGGTAGTAGCAGCGGCGGCGGCTACGGGAGCTGCAGGCACAGCAGCCTAGGCCCGAGTTTTATGCGCGTACATAAAATCCTCCTCGTGCGGCTTAAGCACGAAATTAATTTGTACTCGCTGTGGCAGTTAACGAATTCGCTCACCAAGTTTTCCCTTCCTCCATACTCTCGAGCCCGCACCTCCTGCAGCGAGATCTTGAATGTAGTCGCTCTCTCTCTCTCTCTCTCTCTCTCGCCTCTGAGCAAGCCGCAACAAAAGGAAAGGGAATAAAGAGCGAGTTCGCTGAACGACTCATCGCGCTGCGGCTCTGCTCGCGCGGAAATGAAACCAATTTTATTTGGCTTACGAGTTAACGAGAGACTATATACAGCGCGGAGGAGAGACGCACACCGACTCGCGCCTAGCCTGTATTTTTCGATGTTATTTGCATATCCCCGCGCGGCGCGAGGTCTAGAAAAAAAAAAGAATACCGAGGTGCAGGAGCGTGAATTGTGCGCGAGGGGCGAGCTTTATTTGCTTTTAAAAAGGAATTTATGCAGTACCTTTGTGCGAAATGTCGGTTGTGTACCGCCGCGGCCGTATCCTTTTTGGCGGGAGGGTGATATTTTTTCTATTGTTCGCGCTGTGTGCTCGGCTAGCTTGGCCTACATAAGTTCCGCGGTACCTGTTTTTTTTTTGACGATTACGCTTGCGATCGATATTCAATTTGCAGCTTGCGAATGTATTTAAATAAGTAGATTCTTAGCAATTAAACAAACGATTGCTATAAATGTTACAGGAATACTTTTTTTGGAAGGAACTATTTTAACAAACGTATTTGAAGAAAAGTGTAATTAGAAAACAGGTTACGGTTTCAATTAATTAATAAAAGCGTGTAATATACTCTGTGCAAAATTTTGACTCGAGCACTTGACCTTCCAAATTAGTCATTCACGTATAAAAACGCGGGGATTTTAATTTTCTCTAAAAAACAGTGCACACATGTTATTCGAATTTCATCGCGTGTGGCCCGGGCCAGTAGAAATATTGTGTTGCTGAATTACGCCGTTTGCTGCAGAAAGCCATTTAAACCCGAGCACTTCGCGTTAATTACACAAGCGTACTTAAAACCGTGTAGTTTTTCTTCGTTGACCCCTCTTTCTCCCTGCTCTTCAATTATTTCCTTGATTTTGTTCTTGCTATTACGTTAGTTTCTTTTAAACTTCCTCAAAGTTAGAAAGTCCACTGCTGGAAGTTATAAACTATTTGCGGATAAAATGCTTGAAAAAAAGTTTTGATCGTTATTATTTTGGTTTTAAAGAAAGCGCTGACAATCAAGTAGAAAACTGAAGTTATTTTGAGTTTGCAAATTTTAATGTAAAAGTCTTATTATGGGTGTATTATTTTTTTAAATTTTCCTTGCATTTTAAGAGGACAGATATTTTTTTAATTTTTGTAATTTAATATATATATACATACATATATTCGTAGTATTTTAAATTAACATACATCGTCTTAAAGAATTTTAATTATCTCAACATTAATGGCATTATTCCTCTTTTTTTTCTCAAATTCTAAAAAATTAACATTTTAATTAGAAAATTTAATGCTTCACGTAAACTACAGAGAATAGAGTAATATGTACGCAGAAATAACGCCCTGAGACAGTAATAATGGATACGTGCGTAGTACAGTACATAGCTTACAAACTGCAATGTAATAATTTTAGTGAAGTGAATATATCGCATTTCGTGGCGTACTATATTCGTAGATGAATATTCCTAGATCAACATGCGATCAAAAGTTACAGCCAAAGATTGAAATGGATTGGAAAGAATATTGACTTCCTCTCGGAAGAAGCAAAACAATTATAAATATATAATAAAAAATGATTCACGAAATTTTTTCATTTTAAAGCTAAGGGTTTGAAATTTTAAAGCAAGACCTCAACAAAGTTAGAACGAAATGAAGCATTTACCTAGCCCACCTACGCAATATTTAGATAGGAAACTCGTGTATTTTAGAGTTAAATCGTCCCTCTGAGCAGGCGGATTAATGAACGGAAGTACATACATATATATTAATGCAGACAGGATTACGCAGATTTGACATGTGAATCAGGCATGCACAACATTCAGCAAAAACGTACGCTCGAGCCGAATGAAACAGAAGAAATTGAAACATTAGCGAATTTCTACAAATTGGCCAGTCGAATATAGAGGCCGGCAGAGCGTGAAACAAGCCAAAATCGTCTATCGCACAAACGAACTGCGACGACGCGGATATTTGATCGGATTCGCCGGGTGTAGAGGCTTGGGCTGCACTGCAGTGGTCCCAGTAACACAGAGAGCGCCTCGCTCGCGTGCACCTGTTCGCCGTATTGAAATTGGAAAAAATTCCGAGTCAATCATGTAAAGGCCAAATTACGGGATGTCGCACAATCAATCGACGACGCGTGCGGCATGGAAATTGATGGAGCCTCGCGACTGGTTTACGAGTTTCAAGTGGCGCTCCAATGCGACCGCTTATACACCGGGCTAACGCAGCTATATGCTCCTCTGCGCCCCACCTGCACACGCATACACAGACACAACTGTAGAACCGAAATCCAACGACGATGCGCTCCGACGCATACTTGTATATCCTATACCCACACGCACGCTCACATACACACACACACACACACATATGCAGGGAAGTGCACATGCGCAGGCAACATTCTGATTTGCTCCATTAGAAGATTAAGCGCCAGCAGCCGCGGCTCAGCCTCCGACCCCCAACGTTATGTCACGCAATTCGGCAACGGCCGGAGCGCGCCCGCGAGCGTGGATTTGCATCGACAATTTTTTCTCTATTGTAACAATCCGCTCTGTTTTGTATGGTCATAAATTTTAAAAATCTGATCCCCCGCGCGATGCGAGCTGAGAGAGAATAAATAGCTCTCGTGCAATATGCATCAGGCTTTTCAATTAAAAGCCCTATATACCGACGTCGCCCCCTCTAAATTGTGCCTACAACGATTGCGCACTTACACTTATGGATTAATATAACGGGTGATCGACAGGTATGCGTATAATTAAAGTATTTAAATTTAATTGAAAAATGTGCAAGAGTGGCGGATTGAAATTGCAAACGTCGAGAGGGAATTTATTGAGGACGCTCGAGATGTCTTTCAATGAATCGTCATTGAAGCTTTTTATATTGAGTTGATCCAGTTGCTGGACACGTGCTAGTGATTGGACAGCACTAGTGCCAGGACATATGCGACCGACACAAACTGGGAAAACGTCCCAGGTACTGGGATGTCCACTAACTAGTACGTGCTCTTATCAGTCCAGTCATTGGGTTTTTTATCGTTATAGTCTGGATAAACGATTCCGATTGTTCGATTCATTGTCTTTGCTAAAGTGTTGTTTTATTTAGTAATCTGTATACGTGCTCGATGCGCGAGTAACTGAAAGATTAAGATTTTATAGTCGGCGCTTTAAAAAAGACGATATAGGTAGTTAGTTTATCAAATGAAAAAGTGAAAGCAAGTAAAGCGAGTTTGATGGTGTAAGTGTACAGAAGACATATTTTTTCGAGGAGACGACCTATAAATTGAGGCATAAAAAGCCTAACGGGTATTTGATGGAGGTTATCTCGAATCCGATATTAATGACGATTGCCGAATGAGCATAAAAATAAGGTTCCCGTCAGATATTGAGCTTCAACGATAACGATCATATCCTAATATTTATACAACACGAATTTACCCGAATTTCTACAAAGTATATTAACTAATCTTCCATAACGGTTCCACGCGATTGCATCGACCGAAACATAAACTGTCATTCAAAATATGTTGTAGGTCCAGTTGAACATGGTACGTTAATCTGCAGCGGGTCTGCAGCATAGTTATAAGCTTTAACGGTATACGTGCAGATCAAACTTTCGAAACTCATAAAGGCAGTGCGGCGAAGCGATTAACGCGTGCAAACATTCGTTGCCCGCATTTACGCTGCAGATGGATAATATTGTATTTTATTTCCCGAAGAAGTCCCATGTGGTGTGCATTTGCACGAATTGTCTCGATATATCCGACATAAATAATCCCTGTCAAGATTATGGATGGCAATAACCGGCTGGTTTTGGCAATGACCAACACTTAATAAAGTAAATAAACGGGCACGATACGGGTAGATTAACTGGAGATTACGCGAGCAAGCTTCATTACAATAGCGTAAAGCCATCGCCACAAAAAAATAACTGGATATCCTAGGTGCGCCTATACCTGTATAGTATATAATGTACAGAACGTGATATTTCTGTGCGGGAGCCTCGCCTCCCAGTGCCACATGAAACGTGATAAGAAATATTTCAAAAGTTTTCATATACTTTTTAGTATGTTACGGAGGCACATGCCATTTGGCATATTTTTAACTTTCGCCTTTCAAACTTTCGAAAGAAAAAGAGAGAGAGAGAGAGCAGTAAAAATTTCAAAAACTTGGGCTATAGAAGTTATGATAAAAGAATAAGAGATGAAAAATAACTGGAAATACAATATCTGTGCGTGTCATGGAAACGATAATGGAATGTTTGTTGTAACCTAGACGATTCTAAACACACACTAAATTCTAACAAATTACTGAAATATATTTAAATTGCCTGTAATATAAGCTAGTCCTTTTGCGCTTTCAATATGCAAATTTAGTGTACCATCTTACATGGTAAATTTCGAAAATTACTATAATAATCAAGCTCGACATTACATTGTTTATATTACACTTAAATTCGCTCGTAACGTGCAATATTCGCATAAGCTTACATAAACTTTCACCCGTACTAATTTGATTACACCTGTAAGGGTAATCAATTTCTATAATTCGGGCTCGCAAGCTATTATCAGTCTCACGCTCTTCACTATTACTGATAAGTACGAGCCATCATATATCCAAGCACTTACTAAAACACTTACTAATCAATTTCGCTGCATGAAATTTGGTACGATTATAGTACTTTTTTAAGTGTTGTTATCACGTGCTAATATAATAAATGTACCTATTTCATAATAAAAATAGATCAGTATAAAATTCAGTAAATTACCTTGAAAATAGTATCGTAAATAGAATCAGATTTTTATTCGGGATAATTTATACTTAATGTTGAATTATAATAATGTTGAAATAGTCATTTAAAATTCATTTAATTCATCACAATGTATTTACTACAATTCGCATAATATTTAAAATTAATTATTAATAATTATTAATAATCAAAACTAGAAGTTTAAAGGACTATTATAATTACCAAATATCAAATTTCTTATTTATTAATTGATTAGATGGATGAAATTGAAATTCATATAAGATTATAAAATTATAATAAAATATTTAATAGGAAATTCCTCTTTCTAAATTATTGAAATTTAGTATAACACAATTGAAATTACAATAATATCAGTATTAGTTTCCTTGTTTACATTCCGTTTCATCATGGACTACTAGATGTAGCTAATGTCCTGGAACAAGTACTGTTTTACTGTATCACCATCTAAATTGTAGGTATTACAATCTATCATACAAGGCGTAATTTTATGTACGTTAATAAAATTAGTACACAAGCCTAATAAATATTTGATTAATATCTTAAGGTCAAAAGTACGTAATTCGTTATATTACATTATTTCAATAATTTACGCCATCGATTCTATCGAATAAATTATATTAAACACTTTGTGTATATATACACATATACATATATATATGCTAGAAAAGTAAGAGTTGCACGGTATATCAAATATATCAAATAATTTCAAATATATTCTTTAAATTTTATATTATTCTCCTATATTCAAAACTAATAATAATAATTTAGATTTTGTAATTAATTTATTAAAATTTATTAAATGATGGAAAAGCAGTACACACCACATTTAATTTACCTCTTAATATTCCAGAACAAACAGCATGTAATATTAGACCGAATTCGGTTGAGGCTTTAAAAATTAAATCATTTAAAATAATTATCAAGGATAAGTAACAATGACCTCGATATTCTTTGCAATAATGACATTTTAACAGATGGAGACATGATAAATTACAATAATATCGAGAGTTATTGTTATATGATTTGTTAGACTAAAGGTTATGAATACTTTAATGTTGATCTAGCAAATTAAATTAAACATCTAATTAACATTAAACATATACACTAAGTAGTTGAATAACTTTATACAATATTTTTTACCTTGAAATTCTAATAGAGGTTAGTGTTGGGATTCTCTTTTTTGAAATCTAAATTGTAGTTATACGCTGGACAGCAAATTAATAGGCCGATGTAACAATATTTTGCACAATTTTTTATAAAATACAAGATAAAATACGTATAATATTTTATAATAATAAGAAAATTTGAAAATGTAACCAACATTAAAGTATGAAATTTGCATTTTATTTTTATCAGATGTGTGTAAAATATTGTCTTACAGTTTAATAGAGTAACCAAATCAAATTATAAAAACTGTTCGTAAAACATATGCTGACTGTATGCGATAACGGATATTAATAAAGTGCTCAATGTCGATGTGAAACACTAAGTATACCACTATAGGTAATCTGAAACTTTTATCTTTATAAAAATTCATAAAGAAGTTATCTAATTTTTTATAGCTTATGTGGAATAATCTATAATTTTTGTCACAATAATAAAAGTACGATATAAAATGTATTGTTAAATTCTTGTATGAAAGTAGTATAAGCTTTTAATCGACTTGTATAAACAACTCATTATGGATTACCTATTTACTCATTATTCAAACGCATGTATCAAGTGCTGAAACAATATTAAATATTTAATAGCAGTAAACATCGCATAATAATATAATATATTCATGACAATCTTTTTTTTTTTTAATATAAATACGATACTAAGTTATGATACGTAATTTACTGTTATCCGTAAATATGTGTACCTCCATACATTATTAATCCTTGGGAAAACACATGGCAACACTACTGTTTTCACTTTTTCAGAGACTCCAATGTAAAAAAAAACAATTTGTACTAGTCTTAAGTTCGAGCCTTCCTTTTTTCAGTTGCTACATAGTGATAGCAGCGAAAAATAATTCTTACCATACAGTTATTTAAAATTTAATATGCTAAATGATAGATAGTTATAAACATTATTATTTGCAATTTAAATATATTCTTTGACAAATTTCAGAAATGAAAGCAGTTTTCTATATGAAAACATAAGTATTTTTCATAAGTATATAAATTATTAAAATTATTAATAGTTTTCGAACCTTATTTTTATTTTAAAGAAGAATGCGCGAGAATATGCGTAGCGGAATAAAAATTATTTTTCAATACAGACCAGCTTTATATATACTTTAGAAAATATCAGCTAAAACGGCCAAATTTAACATGGGTAGTATATCTATATGCATGTGCGACAAGTGGATCAGTTCCGAGTGCAGTCGGACGTCTGCGTATAGATCTGCTACACTGTCAGTTTCGAAACTGAGGCCATTTACCGTACCATTTGCGGAGAAGATTTATTGTGAGAAAAAAACTTTATACTTCTTAATTTATGCATCTACATTTATGCATCTCTAAATACGACGATTCGAAGATCTAACTAGCGTCCCGCTCTAATTCCTATCTAGTTCCCGTTTGCTACTACACCGGGAGGCGATTAAATCGCAGAGAGGGAGAGAGAGACTTGAACAAGAACATCACTAATTACGGGCGCCAAGAATAGCTGCTTACAAGCTCGTAATGTCGTTACAGGTCCGCACACGTCTCGGGCAGTATTCGTCGTCCTCCCTGACATCCGGACTCGTGTAGCTGTCGCGCCATCGTTGCTCTTTGAGCTCGCTTCAAACTTGGAGCCCTCGAGGAGATCATCCGCCCCGTCTGTTCCTTGTTATAGAGTAACTATATAGCAGAGCCGCAGATGAGCGGACCGCAGAGAGCGACTTCCAGTATTAATTACCTCGCTTTACCATTCGCCCTCTAGGTATTGAGTTATCGATAGGTTTATTTATAGGACTTCCAGTTTTAATCTATATCGCAGTGCTTTAACCTAATTTTATATTCAGAGAATGGATGGTTAAACAAAAGTTCGCGTAGTATCAAAAACTAAAATAAATGTTCTTGCATGAGATTCTTGTGAAATGGTATTTTATATAAGAATAAATATATCCTTGATAATATGTTTAAAGTACTACTGATTAACATAGTAGAGTTGAATTTGTTCGGTTACCGACCGAAATTAATAGAGAAAGTTTTCCAATTTTCAAGCGGCGAATCTATATCAAGTTTATACATAATAACCCTTCTTACAGCGACTACGTTGGGCGTTACATTTAAATATTTTTCGATCTCCCTTCGTGTCTAAGACCTATCTGCATGTATTGAACTTGAAGATCGTAATCATACAATCCCATGTCCAAAACATCGTCATTTCCGAATAAGTAAATATATTTATTTATTTACTTATCTATGAATGAAAGATAATAAAAATAAAATATCTGTGGACGTATATAATATAGTTTTACATACAAAAATAAATACAATTTCGCAATATAATATATGCGCAATAAATGAAACTTTAATAAAGCTTTAAATCTTAGTATTGAAAACGTAGAAATAATATTATTGGAAAGTTCACTCCAACCTCTACGAAATCTAGACATAGGAGAATAGTAACCAGCGTTAGAATTGAAATTAGAACCATTAAATTTTAAATTGATAGAATTTTTTATTTCAGAAAACTTTTCTTCTTTGTATCAATTAACTCTTAGAATTCTTTTCCCTTACAGTATTTTCCTCACTTATTAAGTTCACTCGTGCTCCTTTTTGTATGTATATAGAATAAAAAACCACGTCACATCAGACTGATGAATGCGAATGAAATTCTCTCCAAGTAAACCATAGCTCGTAGTTATCGATAAATTCATTTTCACATTTACAATTTTAAACGAGCGATAAATTCATTCGTACTTTCAAAAGACCGCTGTAGGTTCATTGAGAATATGTTCTTTTGATCGCAGTTGCAATGTTTAACTCATTGAATACTTTTTACTCTACTCACATTTTTATAACAATGTATGTTTAAAATAATTTCCAGTTAAAAAATATTTAAAAAAAAAATGGAAACTAACCGTAAAACTTCTATTCGAGGTATACTATTCAAAGACAATAAAGGATTTGTACCCTATGTATAACTTATAATAGTATATCAAATTGCGTACATGTATAGTTTACTCGATAATTTATCTTGAATTATTTCTATAGTATTGCAAGCCATAAAAATACGCATAAAGTCATACATTATCAATGAGCGGCCGTATAATCCGGTAAGTAGAGCAGCCTAACAATAGATTTACCGCACTGTTTAGTAATTTCTTACCGCTCCTGAAAGCCTAAGGAATTCCGATCTAATGGCCTAAGGTCGGCGCATGTGGGGGGCAACAGCCGAAATTTCATTATACGTTCGTTAAAGCCGTAATGGCCAATAAGGGAGATAAAAATACTTTAATCGCCGTCTTTCGAGGCGGCGGGTGAAGAGAGGCTGTGGGTGTGTGTGTGTCGACCAGGCCGCGCGCGCTCATCGCAACACCCACTAAACATAATACTATCCATAAATACCAGTATAACAACAGAGATATAAGGTGGGCTATATAGCAGAGCAGCTCGAGCCGCGTGTACTCACCCTCTGGTAATTGAAAGCCAACAGCAGGTACTTGCGGTCCGCGGAGAACTGATGATCGAAGCTCGCAACGAGAGTCTGTAACAGAAAAGTGAAAAGGGAGTAAGAAGAATTGCCGCCTGCAGAGCCCCACTATATACATGCATACATACATATATATATATATATGATAGAGACGGGGCAGGTACGAGCTCCGTCGGGAGAGACTTACGACACGATCTCTCTCTCTCTCTCTCTCTCTCTCTCTCTCTCTCTCTCTCTTTATCCCTATAGAGGAATCCATGCCAGCAGCAGCAGCACAGAGGAGGCAGAGCAGCTGAGAGCTGGATTATTCAGGGGCCGCTGATTTAGCGTCGCGGTCGCGTCATCGCCAGTCAACCTATCTGCCCCTCGTGCAAAATTAAATGCTCCTTCGCGGCGCGCGCGAGCTGCGAGAAAGTAGTTGGCCGCCGTGAAAGTTTAATGATGCTACCTCGCCGTTGCCCCGACGAAAGGACTGAGCTCGTCCGACACGAAAGGTTCCACGTGCCACAGCTGCTCTCTCGCTTATATCCGTATGTGCAATCTCTGTGTGTGCGTGTGTGTGTGTGGGCGCGTGAGAATGTCGGTTTAACTCAGATAGATTAAGGCGAACCGTTGGTATATATAGGAGAAAAAAAACAAAGCGGGTCAAAGGAAGAAAAAGGAGAGATCGGTGGATTTCTCAAACCCACGCGTGCATATATGTGCGAAGTTCTTGTGCTAATTGTACAACTGTACAATATATATATAGAGGATGAGATTCTCACGTTTTGCATGCGCAGGCTGCAGAAGATCACATATTGTCATTTCCTCTCGGCGCAAGAAGTTGGAAGATCTGATTGCACTCTCATGAGCTGTGTGCCAGTACTTGCGCTCTCTGCGGTGCGTCTATTGTATAATTTTCGGTGTGCCGCGCACAACACTCGCAGAGTCGTATAAGAACAGGTGTACGTGTGGGAAATGCCTCGCGCAATTACCAAGACTCTTTACGACGCGCTATAGTCATTTTAGCAGCCGCCGTGTATACTTGGCTTTTTTTTCTTCGTACAATTCATTCACGGCCGTATGGGAGACTAATCACGAGAGCGATTTCAGATTAGCGAGAAGCGATTTTCTTTTGTAAATATATAAAAGTATGCAGGAAATCGTTCAGCGCGGGTAATTATATATATAAATCTTTCATCTCAGGCTGTAAATGTCAAGTTTTCCTTCGCTCTTACTCCTCATTATGTCTTTTCGGAACTTTTCCTTTGGATATAATAATTTATTAAATTCAGAACCATTACGATACACCGGAGCTTCACATAAATATGAGGCTAAATAATTGCCCGAGCGAAAATGCGGAAGCACGAATATCCGTCTTGCATATTCATAAGGAAGTAAAATCCGCCGCCTGCACGCGCATGTACAGGAGAATTTCCGCCACGACTATCCAGCATGTATAATCGTACAATAATAATAATTATCGAATCGAGCGCAATCTACTTAAGCACTTATTTCTCGTTACCCGATAAACTCAAATAGATCTTGCGCGTAGTGGTGGTGGCGGTGGTATAGGAATGAGCTCTCGGGAGGGGTAAAACATCCGGAATCGATTGCTGGTATAATTCAGGCCACTTAGGGGGATAACGAGCTGTCGGGATTAGGCTTGACGGATGCGATTATTGTCAAAAGTGCGCGCGTGTGTGTAGCGATGATGTGGCTGGCTGGTTCACATCATACGCGCCTCGAGAGATGCACAAGGCCTCGGGTATTGGTGCGCAAAGTTCACACGCCCTGATGGGTATATATTTGTTTACAGCATCCGTATTGATTGGAGAAGTCGATAGATGATTTACAATTTAATGGCGTTATGTGTTTGCGCGGTTACGTATTTGAGGAACGATTCGCGCGCGGGTGGTCGGAAGACGCGCGCGCGCAGCGGGTTATTGACAATTAAAACAGCCCGCGTATGGGTCGCGCCGCGGGTATCGGAAAACGCTTTGCCCACTAATAAGCTTTATTCGCGTGTATCGCGCGCGGTAAAACGCTCTCTAAAAGTGCTTATACATATATAGATATACACAACACGCGAAAACACGCAGGGAACGTATCACGAAATTGAAATATCGCGTTTGCATATACATATCGTACGTCGCAGTTCGCTGCCGCATACGCAGGCACGAGGTGGCGAAGAAAGTGTTGTACACAATATAGTGCATGAAATAAAATTGAGCTGTCCTTGAAGTGGTGCACAGGGATATATACGAAATTTTCGAGTATAATAAGCATTGCGCGAAATGCCGGGATAGCCGCGTTTGGTGCGCGCCGTACGCGCGGAGGGAGGGCAATTTGCGAGATTGGGCTTATGTGACTGACAGCTATGGCACGGCCTACAGCAACAGCTGCCATACGTACGGAGTGGCACTTGTGGAACTGTTACCGCGTCTATATATATATATATATATACACGTAGCGCGCGCGGCGCGACGCTGATAATATTTGCCCTGATTTCCTCCGCTCTATATATCCATTGCCAATGTATAATGGGCAATCGCGGTTCTCTCGTAGCAACCAGCTGCATAGTCGTTCGCTCCTATTATTTGTTACCGTATATATATTCGCGCGACTCTTTTACAATAATCTTACGCGGCAGCTCGTCGAGATTGAAAAATTGCCATTCATTAGGCCAAGTGGTTATACACTGCAATTTGCGAGTATAAGCACAGCAATTGACGCTGAGTTGCAGTCTGCAGTGTCTCAACTACAAATTGCAGTTTCTTGACTCTCTCTCTCTCTCTCTCTCTCTCTCTCTCTCTCTCTCTCTCTCTCTCTCTCTCTCTCTCTCAAGCTGCAGAGTCAAAGCCAGCGCCGCGTGTAAATGCACTATGACGCGGCTCATATACAGTGTAGTATATCCTCCGTCTCTAGAAACGAGGATTCACTTATGCCTTCGCGAAAGTCACGCAACACACACACACACACACACACACACACACACAAAAACTTAGGGAGAATACATTAGGGGTGTCGTATTTTTGACTAGGTTGCGGAATATAAAGCGTGATGCATGTCGAAGTGGGGATGCATATACGTGAAAAAGCCTTCTTTTATTCCGCTCCACACTCGACTAGAACAGTAAAGTGATTTCCAAATCTCTCTCGAGTCTACATATACATTTTTAACGCTTTCTGTATGCAGGTAACATTCAGTGGTATGTGTACAAGGCGAGTTAAAGTGCATATAGCGAAAGTCTATACTTACAGGATTACTGATGTTGAGTATGTTGCGGCTCTTCCTGGAAGACGCATTGAAGACCATCAAGTTGCCGCTCTCGTCCTCGTACAGTATCTCATCGTCTGGAAAAAAAGAAGGAGAAAAAAGTGGTTTAATGATCGGTCGTCGCTATCGTGTAAAAATTGGGGGAACGTTTTTCCGTGTATAAGCCATTAGGCAATCGGGCGGGGCGGGGGGGGGGGGGGAAGGCGCTTTAATCGTCTTTTATTCCCGGCCCGCTCGTAATGAAATAATTGAGTGATGGTGAGCGAGCGAGCTCGTATATATATATATATAAGCCTGCTGCGGGGCAGCTCTCGAACCTCGGCGTTCGCTCCCCCCTCCTATTATAATTAATATAACGTTCGCACGGCTATTTTCCGCCGGTGCGTATTTGTTGATGCCAGCTCGTATCACTTTTGACGTGCGAGGCGATCTCTCCGAGCGAGATGGCGACAGTAAACGCGCAAGAGCACAAGGTGACACTCTGTACAGATATACATGATATATATAATACAGGGCTGGTGGCCGAGTGCGGCGGGAGGCGCGAAAGTCACCACGGGGAATAAAGCTCGCTGCTGTGCGCTTGTGATGCCCTATATACATATCACTACTACATATATATATAATATGTAGTAGTCATACACACAGGCGGCAGGCAGGCAAGCAGGGACGCGCTCTTCCCTCTTTCTCTCGGGGCGATCCCCCCCCCCCCTTTTATATGGCCGCTGTCGGAGCGTGAAATCAGCAGCCGCAGGCGACACCGAATTTCCATGCAAATAGCGAAACATCAATGCATGACGGGTATAAGCGTCCCCCTCCCCCCCGCGTTTCGGGTTATCCGGATATTAACACGTTACATGACCTCCCCTGCACTGCCTGCGACCCTCTCTCTCTCTCTCAACGGCGACCGTGAGAGCCGCGCATCTATAGGAACACTGCGCGCCGGTGTGTCCAAGAGAGAGAGCGAGAGAGAGAGAGAGAGAGAGAGAGAGAGAGAGAGAGAGAGAGAGAGAGTCGTAGAAGCAGCTCGCAGCGGCATGGCTATCTCTCGACTCGTAGTGTATATAGGGTAGTACGTAACGCGCGCGAGCGGGGTACAAGGGCGTAAATCGACTGCTTCGCCATTATACCGCCAGCGACCAATCAAACATTTAATGCGGGGCATGGACACGAGAGTGAGAGAGAGAGGGAGAAGCGCAGTTTTATGATGCGATCGGGATGCGCGCGCGGGATACTCTATATAACTTATACTATAGGAGAGCGAAAATCTGATTTCGATTAAATTTTCGTGTTGTACGTACGACCCCGTTATATCGTCAAAGCGTGGCACTTGACCGGTGCTGCTTTTCCTCGATTTTACTCTCTCTCTCTCTCTCTCTCTCTCTCTCTCTCTGTTATGCAGATGGACCTCCCTCCCGCCCCTGATAATGATACAGTGATTTGCATGATTTGTTCGATGATTTTGGTAGGGTGATAAGCTAGTAATATGTCGCGTATTTTCGTAGTTATAGCGATGAGGATCGGCGCGGCTCTGGTTTTGCTTTATGGCTCTTCGATGTGATGCTGTACATACAGCGAAATTTTTGAATTTTCGCGGAATCGCATTTATGTCGCGCGATCACTTGGTAATGTGTACTCGATTATATGGACTCGACTTTTGCGTGGTTGCTGTCAAAAACCTACATATTTGATCAAATGTTCCGATATGCGTCGCTGTAATTTATTCTTTTTTTTGTGTGCAGAAATCGCGTGTCAAAACAATGGGTCATTACTGTATTTTTAGGAAATAAATACCTTAGTGATGCAGTCAGTAGTAATTTATCTGGGATTTATCGGTAATAATTTTGGAATTGTAGTCATGCATGAAAAGTCATATTTCATCACGCAATAAAAGAGTAATACTACAATGTACCTGCGCGCATAGAATCAACTCTACAATAAATAATTTACTCGGACTTCGTTTATATACAGAGTTATGTAACATAAAAACCCTATGAAAAGCTTTATACCGAAATACAAAAGCTTTTCAGGGTACGTTAACAATTGGTTCAATTGAATGAATAGCATAATAATCAACATTTTTCGTAAAGTGAATTTCTTGTAGTATCAGTAATTTTATTCACAATGTTATATTAGTGTCTCAATAGAAAACGGATCTGGTTAAAACTTTGTAGATACATTCCCTGTTGAAAAATATCAGCCACGTGTCTCGGCGTTAATTCCAATCGGCCCTAGGACCCAAGTTAAGATTTATTTGATCAAAAGTTTAAAAATCATGGCTGTCTTAAAACTTTTATAGCAATATTGTGAAAAATAAGTCAAGAGCAGAGACGATAAGGTTATCTTCGAATTTTAGAGCAAGAATAAAATTTTCTTTAGAAATAGCTTTAGAATAAAAAATACTAATAACTTATTCTAAATTCGAAGGAAAATTTATCGTCTCTACTTTTAATTTGCAGTACTTTATAACACTCACTACGATGTTTATTGGCCTTGCTATAAAAGTTTTAAAACAACCACGATTTTTCATACATTTTGTTTAAATGGCCTTAACCTTTAGAGGACCGGGCTGTCTTACATAAAGGCAGTTACAACAATCAATATTGACTTGCATGGTTGCGATAGGCGTGTACAAGTGTGTGTGGGTTATTGGGTAAGTTTGTGCGTTCGCTCATATGGGTGATATCAACGATAATAGTGATTTTTTTTACAAAATAATGATAATCTGATATGAAGATCGCTATCTACAACATGAAAAATCCTTATTTACCTACACTAATATCTAAATTGTAACAGCAAGTAACTTGAAAGCTCTAGCGGACTTGTTGAGTGTTTATATATTTTAATTGTACCTTCAAAACATATTGATTTTCAAGAGAAAAATTCCGGTCCTCTAAAACTTAACAATGAGTGTGGAAACTCCTTATTAGTTCAACTAAAAAATTATCACTGCCATGCATTGTAAAAAAATTATCGTAAATAAAAATTGCTCTAAAAATAACTCTTGCCGACCCTCCCCCTCTAAAATTTTATATACAAAATCTAATCGTGGACAATTACAATTTTTTTGTTGAAAAATTATTCAGAAAACCTAGAGATTTTAAATACATTATTCATAATATCATTGTATCAGCTTAAAAAGAATCCTCCATCATCATTTCAATATTAACTTTTCACTTACACTTGTATATCCTACATTGTACATAGAATAATAATTGAATTGTACAATACATTGCATATCTAAATAAGTATTTGTTGATTTCAAAATGGATATATTTCTTTTACAACAAATAAATAAATAACAACAATAAATTCCAAATGAAAGTCGATACAACATAGCGAACCAAGCGGTTGTCATATTCCAGAAATTAATAGCCCATTTAGCGCAAAGACAAAAGCATGTCCCATTATTTAGAGATGGGGGAAATATTTCGCAATCTGAGCAAAATCTATGATCTAAAGCTGTGTGACTCTCTCGACTTGTACCATTTGCCGGACTTGGTCTCGTTTAACTGTTGTTATAAATCAGGATAGCGTGCAGGAGCCCATCATATGAATCTTCGCCTTACAGTTTTACAATCGAGTGTAGTTAAAAGGAGGTTAAAAAGCCCTAGTAACTTACACGGAAATAAAAGGTAATAGAGGAATTCAATAGCAATGGAAATTGTGGTTTACTAATGGAATTAATTAAATTTTGTTCCAGATCTCCCCAGCTACCAAGGGTATAAATGAAATATTATCTTGTTACAAGTTAATATAGCCTCACACGAGTATTACTTATTTTATTTATTCTCCGACTCAACAACTAATTTATATTCATTTAATCAGCATGCGTTGTTGACGCAAAGTATTTATATCAGCAGAATTTTAATAAAACACATCCGTATATTAATTTTGAAAGCGCATGAAAAGTTCCGGAATATTGTAGGCGCATTGAAAAGGAAACGCGAGATATCAGCAGCAGCAGCAGCAGCAGCAGCAGCGCGAGGAACATAAAAAGAGCCGCGGCTCACAGTAAAAAGTGGCGAGGTAATTTTACAAAGCACGAGCGTTGTGCACGTAGGCATTTATTATAGGAAGTAAGGTCGACTCGGCCAGCTGTAGGGCAACAACAGAGCAGCAGGAACTGTGCGCAAGGCCGTAAAAGGCACGAACCGGTCTCCGGCCCCTTTTACGAGACCGCGGGCGACGCATATTAGTCGAGAGGTGAAGCAGCGCGCGCGCGCTCGGTGCAGCGAAGATGACGTCGAGGCATCGACGTATACAGCGGCGTGGTCTGGAAACGGTAAATTAACATGGACGCTGCGTAGGGTCAATAAACAGGTAGTTTGCGGGACTGAATACCGGGAGACGTGGCTGCACTCGGTGGTTGGGGCTGTTCGACGCGCGGCGGCTGGCGTCGGTGATGCTCTTCGCTCGCTTAAGGAGCTGACGCGGCGGGAGCACGACTCGTTGATGAACCTCGATGAGGAGTAGCCCAAGAGAAAGAGAGTGAGAGAGAGAAAGAGAGAGAGCCGCCTTGCGTCAGATATACATTTTCTCGAACCTCGAGGACTGCAGCGGGCTCTGGCTCTCCCTCTCGGCTCCCTCGCTCGGCTTGCGCGCCGCAGCAGCTCTCTTTTCTCGGCGCTAAGCGCTGCTTGAGATTCAGTGAATTTTCCGAAGAGGGGAAGAGAGCGCGTGTTTTCGCAGCGCAGTAGCTCTCTCTCTCTCTCTCTCTCTCTCTCTCTCTCTCTCTCTTTCTCACTCTCCCTTGCGAGCTTTGCCGAGGAACGAGAGAGAGAGAGAGAGAGAGAGAGAGAGAGAGAGAGAGAGAGGAGAGAGGGAGAGAGACGAAGTGTGCGGGCGAAGAAAGCTGCTGCGCGAGCCCCGGCGCAATCGTTAAATCCAGGAGAGCGTTTTTCGCCGCATGTTCTTCCTCCTCCTTCTCCTCATCCTACTCCCTTGGATCTCTCAGCTGGCTGTGTGTGCAGTGTGTGTGGGCTTTCGTTATCCTTACTCTCTCTCTCTCTCTCTCTCT
>UELV01088586.1:0-28607 GCA_900490015.1 Megastigmus stigmatizans | reverse complement strand
TATATATATATATATATATACGTAAATATATACACATACGGAAACTGAACGGCGCGTATATATACATTTTGCAAACGTAACAATTATCAGTTTCCGTTGCGCAATGTCACAATCGATTCCTTTCTTTTCTACGTTTACGAGAAAGGAGGAGTCGTACACTTTACGGAGAAGTATGTACGTTTTTCTGCAACTTCTACTCGTCTGTTGCGTGTAGAACGAATGATCCATTTGTAATAAGATTTTCTTTAGACAATGGATATGGGGGAATTTAATGTTGCGTATGGCGACTGAGTAATTCCATCTTGGCATCAGCGACATGTCCTCTTGAAACAGGATATACATTTTTTTTGCCTCGGTGGACTTTATCTCGCGTAATGCGCGCTCGTAAATATAAAATACCTTGCGCTCACTTGGTTGGATTTTGATATAGGCGCGTCTCGTAAAAAAGCTATTGAACATATGATGGGTTTGCTTCGAAATCCAGCCATCAAATGTATAATTTATTATCTCTGTGTATAATGCGGCCCAAAATATGTTACATCCTGTATAAAAATGGTAGTATTCATCTTTCGGAATTGAAAAAGTCATTTGGAATATATTAAAATTTTTTTGTGAAAGTATTTTTATGAAGCTTTTTCGCATGGACAAAAACATACTCGACACGAAAAGACTTTTACCTATTTTTAAGGACGACAGAATACACTTTCCAAATATATGAATTACCCTCACACAATTTCGTTTCTTTTTCTAGATATAAGAAATCTCTTTTTAGACGCTAATGAGAATGAGAATTACTTGTGTTATAGCAAATTCAAAAAGAATCATTTGAAATTATTTTTCTACCAACTTTTATCATTAATTGGCTATATTTGCACAATTATAACAGCTGCTTACACTTTCAATCACCGCCTCTCCTTATCAAAAAAAAAAATCAAAAGAAAAAGAACTAAGAGATTCCCAACCTTTATGTACCTTTTTTATCTACTCGCGTGGAAAGAAGTTTACGCAATCGTTAAGTTTTGTTTCTCCTCGTCAAGCCTTTTGTGCAATCGAGAGCACTTTCTTTTCTCTTTCTTCCTCAGTGGCATTCGGTCATGTACACAGTAGGACACGGGATCTTCCCGATCTCTGCGTTTTATGGGGAGAGAGAACAGAGAGACAGAAAAAATATCTTTTTACGGTGTCTTGCTTACAGTGTCGCTTGACCCGTCCATATAAAAAGAAAAGTGAGATTGCACAGAAATATTAAATATTACGGTGCACTACGACTGCCATGCTTCAAAGAAGTACTTGTATAATAATCTATCATACACATTGTAAATAGTGATTTCAGTTTACGTGTTTGCTGTATAAATGTCATTAAAAAGAATACGTACCGTATCAATTAGAAAAAACTGTTTAACTAATTATATCTTCTCTTGCCCAACAGGGTATACACTCACAAACAAACAAAGGCCATAAGTTCATAAACCCTTAATCCAATTCGTCATTACTCACAAACCATAACTAACGTACATCGTCCGAAACAAAAAAAAACAGCAGACTCGAAACGTTCCATAAAAAAAGACAGTTACAATATAAATGCCTTCCCCCCTAAGTACGATAAAGCGCGTATCCGTACTGTAACCTCGACAAAGAATAAAACAAAAAGCAATGAGCAGCTTTCAATTATTGTTCCGGTGGCGATGATGGCGCGCGCGAGATAAAAGCGCCCGTTGTCTCAATGGGAAAATGGCCATTTTCGACGCTCGTTAGACCGTCGCGCGACGAGAGAGACAGAGAGGTAGAGAGAGAGAGAGAGGGAGAGAGGGAGAGAGAGCAGGAGCAGAGCAGAGCAACACAAATATATAGATATATATAAGATTTTTTGCCCACTTAGTCACGGCCCTGGGACGAGAGCTGCGGTATATAGTCGGCGCGGCGCGTGTCGTCCGCCAAATCGGGAATGACAATCACGCAATATATTCGTTCGCCAAAGGGGCTTAGCAAATCCCAGTTTCCTTGACATCCTTTGTCTGTGTGTATATATATATATATATATATGTGTGTGTGCATACTGCAAAGTCGCGCGCGGAACCTTTTGCGCCACACTGCGAAAAACGCTGCGTACTTGCACATTCTGTATAGTTTGGGCTACAAGCAAGAATATTGCCTGACCGTGCGTCGCGTTTGTTTCCTTCTCGAGTGCCCGAGTCTAGTTGTGCTTACTAATTAGGCAGAATGACATTTTTCGCTAGAGTGGTTTTTGATGAATCCACTCGCTGATTCTTTTATCTTTCTATATTTAAAGATTATGGTTGTAAGTGGCCTGTACACTTCCTGGCTTGGTGCAAATATAAATTTATCATTATTAAGTTGATGAAACTATAAATATATAATAATTTTAGTCCAATTCGTAGACAATTAGGATTTTGCATTTCAGAAATTATTAAAAGAAATATCGGATGAAATAGTGCTGCACGAATAGGTGAAGAGAGTATAAATAAATATGCGCAAGTATAGAATACATTCATGCACTTCTTGCGCTACACAACAAAACTATATCTGCGGTGCAGCAGCGGTGACGGCATGAATTTGAAGATTAATACGATTTTCAAACTATAAAATTGCATTTCTATACTAACATTATACAATTTTTTTTTAATGTTTTTCAATATTAATTTATCCTGAAAAAATTCGTATTGAATCGGCTATAATCGCTCACATTAGATCAAACTCAGGAGGAAAAGAAAAGACCTCCAAGTGACGTAAGAATGCGACAACTCGTGATCCCAAACCTGACATAATTGAGGCAATACGTATGCTTTTGAAGTATACATATGAAGGCGCCAATCTACGGCTTTACCTTGGCCTTCCACGAGATATATTCGGGGTAATCCAGGTATTTTGCGCTTTCTCAGGGATTCGAAAAACTGGATGTCCTAGGAGAGAACGAGGGAAATCCGTTAGGCTCTGTTGAAAAGCGTCTCGGCTTGAACAACCATATACATATATACGTATTATGATAAAGTATCATGTTTTCCAGTTTCTACAGTAGCCATTTTCTGTAAAACAATAAACGTACTATGTTAATTATTAGCACACGGTCGAAAACAATTATCACCTACAGCTCAATTCGTCTAAGCATACATGGTAAATATTATGAAGTGAGAAATTATTATTGCGCTTTGTTCCTAATGAAAAATAAGATTTATGATGGATGTCGACATTAAAATCTTCTCTTTATCTATTAATACAACATTTCTCGTTATTGCACAACTAGTCTTCTGATTTTTTCTTACTTACTTGGCAGTCCCATACTAAGCACCATTACATTTATTTGCAGTTTTACGATCTGCACTTTACATATTGATTTTCACTTTCGCTTTTCCACTTTTCTCTCTCTCTCTCTCTCTCTCTCTCTCTCTCTCTCTCTCTCTCTCTCTCTCTCTCTCTCTCTAGATTCATATCTATCTCTCTCTCTCTCTCTCCTGTTTCATTCACTCGACTACCAGGACAACCTCGAAAACTCGAAATAGTCATTGCACACTTCAAATTCTTGCCAGACCAAGCAAATTTCAATCCAACTAGTCGGTATGCCAAGTTATAATTTCTTTATACGATATGGCTTCGTTTAATATGTATGCCCAATCTCTTACGATATACACTCGCTCCAAAAGAAAGGTGGCAAAGAATTCTTGAAAAATAAAAGAAAAAAAAATGTTTCGCTCGCAGAAGCTTAAAGAGCCCATCCCACGCCGAAACGTCGCGCGGCGGGAAAAGAAAACAGAAGGAACATATCCTCTGGCAGCCACTCATTGTTCCACGACCCACTTGCACTGCGCGCATGGGCAACAACTTCCGAGAGACCATTTAACCGCAGGGAATTAATTAGATGCAGGAACACGGCCAATCGGCGAAAGTAAACGAAGGAAGACAATCTTTTTTATTCTCTCGAAAAAGTTATTTCATTGTTTCGCGCTAGAGTCGCGCGCGTGGGCTCGAAACGCCGCTACGCGTAAACTTATCAGAAATGTGCACACCGCGCCTATACCGAGCGATAGAAAAAAAAAGAAGAAAAATAGGGAATTGTTGGGTTCGCGCGCGCGTGACACATTGGCTACGAACGCGAATTTGTCCATGAATGTCGTTTCGACTTGTTGGATTCGAGGGTATTATTTGTGTAAGTGTTTTTTCGTCCACGCGGAATGGGAGCGATTTTTCGTTGTTCGGCCCAGTCGTGCTTCAGATAACAGTTCGTAAATTTTACTTTTTTAACGAAGGAAATATATGGTGTTACTGTAAAGAGTTGAATACCTTTTGCATAACGAGTAAAAATTCCAAAGTATACCATAATTGAAATGGAAAGTGCAGCCAGTGACTCCGCGAGGTGCAAATAAGACCGTACTTTTACCGGTTTTGCCGCTGCTGCGAGAGCAATTGAAATTTGTAACTCTACATCGCCACATATAGTCGCTATACGGTGCATTTTTAATTAGCGCAGTAGACGAGATTGGTTTCGGCGAGTCACGACTTGTTGTACACACGCTGCTATATTTCGCATCGTTCTGGTGCTTTACAAATGTACAATTTGCTGAATTTGCAAATGTTTCCTTTTTTTTTCTTCCTTATACTTTACTCGCGATTTATCAAAACACTTTATTTTGATAAAGCGTCGTGTACTCAAGGTTAGATAAGCTTCTATATACGCACTCCACAAGCCAACACCGGTTAGAGCTTGAATCACTCGACCAATAATCGTGCGACATTAAACTTGAATCCACAAGTATAATTGGTTCAATGTTTAATTCTCACATTTGACAAGATTAAATATCTATTAAACGACTGCAACCCGCAGCAAAACGCAAACACAATTGATAAAATTTACCAAATTCACCATGTTTCGGCCGCAAAACCGCGGTCACCAGGTATAATGAGCATTATTTCGCGCTCGCCTCGGTCGGACACACAAAATAAGTCGCAGCTGTGCATCATCTCCGCTCGAATCTCGCACCTCGCGCGACTCGTTTTTCACTCTCGCCTCGCTATATATATCTATACACGTGTACGCGTATATACACCTCGCGCTCGCTCCATTATCTTCCCCACTCACTCGCGCTCTCTGCACACTCGGTATTAAGTGGCTTGCGGCAGCAACGGCGGCGGCGGCGGCGGCGGCGGCGGCGGCGGCAGCTCCTCTCCGCCCCCGATCGCCTCCTACCTGTCCTCTCTCTCTCTCTCTCTTTCTCTCTTTGGCGCGCGAGCGAGCGAACGAGCGATTTCTCGCTTAGTTAGTAGAGGCTCGAGAGTCGGCAATTTTTGCACGGCGAGCGGCTGGCTGCGCTTTTTTATATTCTCTCTCTCTCACGGCTTTGCAGTGGAAACACGACCGGCCGTTGAGTCTCTTTGCGCGGGATTGCCGCGCGTGTGTATTTTGTCTGTGCAGTGCGTCTAATTCGCCGGGAGTTTATCGTGTGTGTGTTTGTGCGATGGAAGTTGGGCGAGGATCGTTTGACAGCGACGAGTGTGTCTCGTTATGCAAAGTATAGTGCGGTAGCGAGGTGCAGTTGTTGATAAGTGTGTTATGTAAGTTTTTTTTTTGGTTGGAGGTCTTTTCTGTTTCCTTTTCTTCTTTTTTTTTTTTACTGTTGTTGAGCGCTGATTCGTGCGGTAATCGCTTGATTTAGAGTTGACGATTGCCTGCGGCTGCGGACTTGATCGTTTGATCCTAGATCCGAGACTGTTTCTATAGCTGTGTTATATATTTATAGTCAATTGTTGATAACTTCCTGCAGTGATTCATAAGCTTATTGTGCTTTTTGTCAGCATCGTTTTGTCAACACGTAAATTGCAGTAAATATTTATATCATAAATAAACGGCACTTGATCGTTATACCTTTAAATAAATCTAAACTTTGATAAAGCACTTTGTACATAAACTCATAATATTTAAATATTATAACCGCGCGTTCCAGATGAACATAACCTAAATATCCCAGCCGGTATATAAAATGCAAGTCTCAAACTTACTATTATACTATCAATATACGTACTTAACACGGACACCATCAGGTACTTCATCAAAACGATCCCAGAAAACCATATCTAATACAACGTCACCTCTCAAGTGCAAAATGTGTGGCCTTATCAGGCCTAAAAACGATGCCAGCGTGGCTCCCTCCCGCCGTTCGACATGTATATGCATTCCCAGCTCTTATCGTTACCGCGAACAAAAAGACGAACCGGTGATCTGCACCGATGTATTGTATACACCTGTATATTATATATGCGCGACGGGGAAATCTGCACGCGTCGCACGTGTTATATACATATAATACAGTGCACTCCGCTTGCGAGCGAACAAATTGTTTGTTGCCAGCTCTTTATCAAAGAGAGTTTGCTCGCCTCGTTTTTTTATTTACCGATGGTCTTTCGACGCGCTGAATATTTTCATTATCGACGCTTGTATATGCGGTATAACAAAGCTACAGATATATATATATTTGCCAAGGGAACACGTGTAAATATATATATATATATATATATATGTGTGTGTGTGTGTGTGTGTGTATGTGTGTATCCAGTGTAATGTACGTACGTTTGCAGTTTCACGAGTTGAGCGATATTCTTTGTCTGTTATTATAAAGATGTGAAAACAGAGGAATGTATACTTTTGTTATTACGGTAGTTGAGCGTTTCTCAATGCGCTACGCCTATTAAAGTCGCAATGTCTTTGTAGATGGTATAATTGCTGGCCGAGGTGTATTATTTTATTCTCTTTATATAGTAAGTCGTCCCGATAGTTTTTTTACAATATAATTCGCGGGATGATATTTCTGGTGGCGGGTGTGTGTGTGTGTGTGTGTGTGTGTGTTATGAATATCGAGTAGAATGGGTTCTTGCGGGTATACGGCGAGACGTGCTTGCGCGCGGCGCAACGTTTTAAAAGTCAGTTTATCGCATATTCGAGTGGCGAGAGCGTATAGCCGTGTGGCTTTTGAGCCGCAGTGAAATATTCGCCGCTGCAATTAGCGTGTAGCACACGGAATGACCTTTCCCTCCCGCAAATTTACTGCCCGGTTTAACTGTCTCGGATCCTGCAGTTATGCGCTCGCAGCAGATCGATGAATATTAGAGAGACTCGGCTATATACGTTCAGCGCCGCGCGATTTTGTCTTTTCGTTTGCATAATAGGTGGATCGATTCGTAAGTTTGACTTATTCGGGTATACACTTACAGTCAAATGTCTCTGCGGAACTGCTGACATTAGTCATTAATTACTCAACGGCTTTTCCGGCTAGACACTTTTAATCGCGATATCGACCAACTTCCCCGGTGACGCTTCCCTATTTCTTCGAACCTATTTTGTGTTTTATTCACTAATACAGCAGGCAAACTCGCGCTACCTTATTGTTCCAAAACAAGCATTATTTTGCGCATCGCCGCACGAATTGTGTTACTTATCATCGGGTTACAAACTTACTTACTTCTAAGCAAACACACGCGCTTTGTATCAAAGAGAGAAGAAGAAAAAAGAAACTACATGTCTTCTCCGCAGCGACTATTATGCAGTTGTCGATGTATCCAGCATGTGGATTGCGGGAGCACCGGCTACATGCTGCGTACATGCGCGTGCACGCAGCACACGCACACAGCCTCGCGCGAGAGAAAGACCGACTGACATTTACGACCGATGATTTATCGCGCGCGGCGTGTACGAGAGGCCCCAAGCGTTTACGGCCGTTGATACTGCTGTGTTATTCCTCTCTTGCTCTCGGAGAGTGCGAAGGCCGTGGCTCGTGACTTTAATTTCACTATTGTATAACCCGACCGCTCTCACTCTCGCTCTCTTCTCTCTCTCGGCAGTGTGTATGTAGCGAGAACCCATCAAGGAGTCGCGCGACTTTTTTCTTGTTGCCTCGCCGCTGCGGCGTTCAATTGCGAAACGGAAAAGGAGAGGAGAGAGAGAGTGTATATCACGAGATGGCTCGCGTCGCGCGCGGCTTTTGTGCGCCAACCTCTGCTCTGGAATTCAGGCCGCGCGGGTGGAGGATGAAATCTTAATTTATGACCCGGTCGCGGAGATTAGGCCCCCGGCGATTTGCTAATAACCAACGTTTTTCACGTTTTCCTTTGGTGCGTTGTTTATCGAAGCGTTAATTGGCGCGACGTGACATTTGTCGCAGTGCAGGGATTCGATTGAGGTTGCAGTTGTATGCTGATAGTTGCACTTATCGCTCCGGAGCGATAGATTCATGTAAATATTTACTTTGTGCGTTTGATTGGAAAGTTTTTGAAACGACGCAAATATTATAATATGCTAGCTTGCGGAATTCGAGCGAGCGTTATTTTGTCTATAGAATGAAATTTTTTGTCATAGTAAATATATTTTAGTGTGAGTCAAACTTGCGTTATTTCTTCTTACTCTTTCAAATCACCTTAGATTGTTTGTTGTATAATTAATTACGGAACTGGTCTTATTATAGGCATTTATTACTGCCATCAGCGAAATGATTGACGTTCAGGTTTTTTTTCAGTCTGAACGCTCTAAAAGTGACTCGTAATGAGTTATTAATTTTTAGATAACGAATTTTAAAATCGATTCACCGTAAACACAATTTGCTCTTAAAGGTGGCTCGCTCTTTATAATATAGCTTCAACAAGCCATTATTTAGTTTTTGCTCCGAAACTACAGAATAAATACGAATCGAGAGTCGTCCTTGCCGCGTGTTCGACCTAATTCAGCCTCGATAAATAATTCTCCTCCGCAACCATTACGCACCATCACCTTTTCCTTACATAACACGAAAGTCGCTGTCGCCGAGCATTATAGTATATCCTTAATCTCCACCTTTAATCCTCGGTGAAATTTTACTTAGCAAAAGTCGAGTGATTTCGAGCATACGGAGTAGTAGAAAAAAAAAAAGAAGAACAAAAACCGGTATTACGGACAATATCTTATCTACAAACACATGCGACGAGCTTCCCGCGGATAAATTTCAATTTTTGTGCAATTCCAGTATACCCGAAAAAAAAATCACCGTATACAACCTTTGATGATTAGCAAGAAAATGAAAAGCCGTGGATTGATCGACTTACACACACACGCACACACGGAGAGGTTTGCGATAAGAAGTTCGTCGAGATCGATATTTCCTATATATACAGAATTTATAAGCGCGGCCGGGCGCGCGGCTATTTTTAAACCTGCAGTGCACGAGGCGGAAATGGAAGCGTCGCATGCGCGCGGCTATACCCGCCGCGACTGCTAATACACTTCCTCGTTATTACGTTGGGCTCTTTTTAAATATTAAGGCATCGCGAAATGAAATGTGCATAAGAGGTTGTGCGCAGAAATTTGTAGGTGAGAGTAGAAAGGGGGAATTGTGCTCTCCGTCGATTCCTGTAATTTTTCAATTTTATCGCGTTTGTGTGTGTGCTCGCGTGAATTCGAGGCGCTCGTGCTCAAACGATTAGTTATTATAGGACTGGGCTTTATACGTGGATTATCCTTTCAACCTTTCATTTTAGACCCTCCGCTGTTTTTAAGAGCACTTGGATTCTTTTTCTTTTTTCGAGCTTTTAACGAATCCAGAGCGTATGTTAATATTTTTTTTTAAAAAAGTTATACAATAAACTCTGATATTTTATATCGACTTTTTCTATTATTTTTGTTTTAATAATAAAATCCAATATGGCCTAAATGCATTTGCGAATGTGATATATAGCTTTTACACCTTATTTTTTTATTGTACTTTAATGATAATATAAAAATGCCGTCCTTGACGAAGATTTAAAACGAGCAACATTTTAATGACTTAATCGTCATGCGTGATATATGTAGTTATTTAAAATTTTTATTATTCCACTTTTTTACTGGAATAAACAAATTCGAAGCCGCTAAAACTTATAAAAAGCGATGACTCAATTTTTGGTCTGCGAGAAATCGAATAAGTTTCCTCTATGAGTAAGCGAAAAAATGAATTCGAAGTGGGAAGGTATAAAAATATTTTTGCATAAAGTGCACATTCGACGCGGAAAAAGAGTCCTTCGCTATTCACTGGTTTTCAAAACTATTTTGTTGACACGTGGCCAAGTTTGTACAACGTCAACTAATACCATCATATTTATAACATTAAACTACATATTTACTTTAGCTATGATGATGCAGCTTTTAAAATAATTCCTTTTTTAATTTATTATACATACCCCAAAATCATTCATTATGTCGCATTTTAATACTTGGAAATAAAATATCTAAATATCGTAACTAAAATTCGTCATTATTAAGAAGCATCCGAAAACTTTTAAAAAGCATGATTTTTAACAAATATTCGATTGAAGCGGTAAACTTAAGAATTGATTATGTCGCAAGAAACTATTGATGACAAATATCGAATAAAGTCGAGCCCCCATCAATCCCAGCCGCAACTCAATTTCCAAATCTCGGCGGCTTTGCATCATCGGTCAAACAATCAATGAATCATGGCGCGCTGACGCCTTCGCGCACATCCCGATCGGGCGCAAACGCCTCGCTCCCATCGTACATATACATACATATATATATATACTTAAACACGGTGTCGCGCGACGGCGCGGGCCGCGGCGCACATATACAGTTTTATATATATAGCATTAACCGTATAGAGAAACGCGGCGAGAGTGGCGTCCGCGTCGGTGCAGCAGTCAGCGGCGCGATCTTGACCGAAAATAGCCGAAGACGTTCGAGCGCGATCAGAGCTACCAGGATCGCAGATGTCGAGGAGACGAACTCTCACGAGCCTCACGTACTTATGCCGCAAGCGGCCGAATACTGCAGTGGTATCGCGGCAGGAACATATATGCGAGGAAAGCGACCGATGCGTTAGACGTATATAACTGGAGCGGTAACAAATTTCGAATGTTTTTGCAGTCGCGCCAATTGAGTGATTTACCCGGCATATGCATATATAGAGTAAAATTTTCAACCATCGATACCGCGACCTTGTCCTGATGTTAATAAAATGCTGAAATGACGAAATTATAATAGTAGTAATTAATTACGAATCAAAATGAACTAGTTCATATCGTTTATTTGCAGACTATTCCAAAACTGCAGATTTCAACATAAAGAGAGTCAGTCCACAAATAATAAAATTTCTGCATATTTTTGCTAAACAAAAACTGCGTTTCCGTGCGACGAGGAAATATACTTTTCCCCTGCAATAAAAATATCTCTCATTGTATAAAGTATATACGCGAGGAAGTAATTTAAGTATAATACGAATACAGGATGATAAGAGCAGCATTTTCAAGTCGCGTGTTTGCATAATGTAGAGAATTACTTTACAAACGATAGTCTAATATTTATTAGTCATTTTTTCGCATAAGCGCGCATAAATTAAATCCTTTATCAAGGCTTTTCATATAGGTGGAAAAGTAATTTATATACGCGATAATATAAATCTTTCGCTCATTAAAAATACCTAATCACATTTAACTTCGGCTACGGCAGCATTCGCTCGACAAATTGCAGATTTTCACGTACAACACTACTGCACCACAATCGTAGAATCGCTTTTTAAAAGCTGCAGTTCCAACCTCCGCGGAACTGCAGGTGTTACATGGGCTGGGGGTACAATCTGTAAGCAGAAATCACGGCTACCGCTGCTACCTGTCAATGATGACGATGTGTGCAAGTTATATATATATATATGTATACTCGAGCTGAAAGATTTGCACTGCACGGTTAACGCCAGACTTATAATCGCACCGTCGCCTCGTAAGTGTGTGTGTAAGCGTATATATATATATATATATAGGCGTCGATAAAGGCCCGTGATGCGGAGGTACGAAAATTTACGGCGAACGTGCACGCACATGACCGCGCGGCTGGCGGCGAGTATATTTTCGAGGCTCGCGCCGCAGAAGCAATGACTTGCGCGCGCCCGATAGTACCTGCAGATAAGCCCGCAATGAGTTACGCCGCTGCTTTTTCTTTTGCTCTGAGAGTTTCTGTTTCTCTCTCTCTCTCTCTCTCTCTCTCTCTCTCTCTCTCTTTGTTTTATTTTCGTGGGTATGGGATGCGGGGCCCTGGGATATTATCGCGTTTTGTCTAGCCTGCTTTTTTTTTCTTGCGCGGTCGAGTAATAGTCGGTGAGCATTTTTGTGGACGTGTAGTCGTATAGGAGATGAATGCGGAAAGTGTAGAGGGTTGATAATGAATTTAGATATAGTTCTGGAATGACGAGCTTTGTACATTTTGAGAAGGAGTAGCGCGATTCTCTTGATTGTAGCTTGAACTGTTGTAGAAAAATGTGTGCGCTATGTAATTGTGGTATAGAGTGAAGAATAATGACACTGGAAAACTGGATTTATTAAATTTTGGATAGATGATGAAGTTTTTGCATTTAGAACAGTAGACGTGGGATTGATTTTGTGGAAAAAATGATTTACTCTTGAAATTTCATTATGATGCTTGGTAGGATGGTATACCCTAGAAAATATTGTTTACACCAGTGACAAAGTGTCAGTGTCGCTCTCGGTGAATGAGTACTCCATAAAAGTGAGATCAAGTTTCACTCTTCTTTTCCTTTCACATACGCCAAATTGACTTTATAATATTGGTTTCAGTTCCTGGTTAAAAAATAATTTATTTATATGAAATGAACATTATTTGGTACAAAGATAGATTTGTATGTACTTTTACGTTTAGAATCTTATCTGGTATAATTTCATTAATAAAGCGTTTTTTCCAACATTTGAATACTGACAAAAAATTATACAATATGCAATGAACGCATTTTAACTACATATTACATATGCATAAATCTTATACTTGGCCTTCATTCAAATGAAAAAAAAAAAAAATGTCAATAGCAATATTGCGGTAAATGATTTATAGAAATTAACTACACCATCATTGCGGTCTGAAGAGTCATTTTGATAAATTTTATTTAAAGTAAGATAGAAGATTTATTTTCAGTTCAATGCTAATTGCGCAACCATATATAACTTTTTATGACCCGCTACTGTTGCGCAGATAAAGTGGCCAGGTAATTATCGCTGGATTACCGTATTCGACAAAAACCTTTCGATAAATATACAAAATATACAAGAAATTATTTCCGTTACTTTGATAATTATTAATACGAAAAATAAAGCCCGCAACGATTTCTTTCGTAAATTTCCAATAATCCCCCTCAACTCTCAAGCCGCATCCCCACTGAAAAGTTATTAAACGCGAACACACAGAGAGGAAGAGATAGAGAGAGAGAGCAGAATCCAAAGAAGAGCATACGCATGGAAGCCACAGGTATTCGCTCCACGCAGTCGTCCGTCGCGACCGATTACGGGACACCTGGCGCGCTCGGCGCACTGCACTCGCTTACTTCAACTTCTAGCGCAGCTCTTATACGATCTCTATATACATATACATATACGGCAGCCATTATTACAGTCGTTAGATAACCGGTTAGTCAACGATAGCGCCTCGAGAGCCTTTTGCTTCGGTTCAGGGACTCTCCCTCTCTCCCTCTCTCTCTCTCTCTCTCTCTCTGTCTCTCTGTCTCTCTTGCGCTCACACAAACGCCGATTGATTATTGCACACTCGCGGCGAGTGCTCCTGTGTACGCGAGTGTATAGCTAGCGCACCTTGCCAGTGACCAATGTCAGGTTCAGACAGTTCGAGCTGCTGCATGCTCTTCTCGTCCCTCTCTAGCTTTCTGTGTATATTTGCACTTTGCTAATTGCGCGCGTGTGTAGCTGTTTGTTTCGGTTTTTGTTTGTCTGTTGTGCAGCGCGTTTGCCGCGCAATCGTTACTGGCTGATTGGTTTTTATAGGCCGATTAATTGGTGAGTGGATTGGTGCGGACGACACTTCTGTTTTTTTAGACGGCGCGGGACAATTGAAGGGATTTTTGCCGTGGTTAATGAGGCTGTGTGACGATTTTGGACTCTTTGTGTAGTTTTATTTTTTTTGCGTTGGTTTGGTGCGCCAATCAGTTGGGAGTTTAGCTAGGGATCTGGTTTGCAATATGTTAAATATTAATGATGATTGAAATTTTAAATTGTGCTTTTTTAAGTAATCTTTTACGCTCGTTTCTCTCTGATCAAAAGTAAAAATTTAATTGATATTTAAATGAGCAACTTCGAGGAGAATATTGAATTTTAAATACCATTTAGATGTACTTGTTCGCTCTTGTAATTTTATCGCTAATCGATATCAACGCTTAATTCAAAAATCAAGAATTTAAGTGATAAAATTCGGACAATGAATCGACGATTGTTTTAAACCAAGTAATTAAATTTACAATTTTAAATGTGCAAAATGATATTTAAGTATATTAACTACGCGTCTACCTTTATCCATTATATGAACATACATTTTTTATATGATGTATCAAAGTCATGCATAGCCTTGCACGATGACTAATTCACGCTTAATTCACGCAGCAGAATTGCATATGTTGTTATACTCTTTCAAAACAAAGTGAATGACGAACTGCACTTTTATGGAATCGCTCGCATAACATAGCAAAACTATAAATCAGCAGGGAATTTTCAAAAATTCCTTTATACGCAAAAACCTGACCGCAACTAAGCCGTTTATCGAAACTCGTTATTTTTCACAAGTTAAATACACTCGCAAGACAAACTTTTGCATTCGACTCGTCGCAATCATGCTGTTTCTATCACTATAAATTGCTCATACGTAATAGCAGATAACGCTCGGCGAACAAAAAAAAAAGAAAAAAGAAAAAAATTCCTCTATGCAGCCTAGACGGCATTCCACATTTCCAGTCGCATCGCGGACGCTCGGTCAAAACAGCTGATCACTCGCGCGGTATGTGACGGTCTTCGCTAGACGTGTATACATAATATTATATGCCATCGTCGCTAAACAAACATTATCCTCCGCTATACTCCTTATCTCGCGCGGCTCGTTTAATTGGACACTTTTGTCCGCGCGCCAAGTTATCGAGTAGCTTCGAGGCATGATTCTCTATTTTTCTTTTCTTTTTTTTCGCGCGCATAGAAAATCCCAGGGACGCGCGTATAGAGTATAATCCGTCAATAATCGAGGCTACTGCCGCGGCTCGCGTTCTCTCGCGGCAGCGCGCGTGTCAACAGTTTTCTTCTTATCGCGTAAAGCCCGAATGCGTCTATATAACGCGGGAGCTTAAAGCGATAGCGACGTATACGCGACGGCTAATTAATTCGTGCCGAGAGTCGCGATCAAGCGGACGAGCTTTCGCGTACGCGTAGGTATACGGCTTTTTTCTGCTTATCGAAAGTGCAGGTATTTTTGGAAGATTTTGGTTTTGCTAAGCTTATTAGTGAGATTATAGTGATTATTGAGTGAACGAGGAATAAACAAAGCGGTTTAGTGTAATCGTCTAAAGATTTTGTTCCCGTCAACTTTTTTTATTTAATTTAAAAAAACATTATTCAACTACGTCTGCACTTATGACTACAAACGAGTTTTAATAATATACCTTCAATCGTGGTGTAGTAAAACTTGCATATGAGGGTTTACTCGATAAGATAGTGCTATATATGCCCGTTTTAAATAAACACGCAGATATAATCAGCACATCGCGATCAAGTGCAGTCATAATAACAGTTAAAACTTTGGAATCATAAAACCGAAAGATAATGAAATTTCCTATATCGTCGTATTACCAGCCGCTTCGTATATAAAATCATCTGGTTATTATTTCCCAATCAGTAAAAAATCCATTGCCAAAGCAAAACTGCAGCCGCAGTGGCAAATCCGCAATATCCTCTCGACTTATATCACCGGCCAATTAACAATGACGAAACTCGCGCTTCCGTTTACTCTCAATTAAGGTGCGAGATCCCTTGCAAGTCGGCGCTCCAACAATAAGCCGTATATACAATACACGCATCTCACACCCACTCTTATACTTTCAGCTCGGTGCGATAGAGGCGTGGAACTTTTTCTTTTTTCTTTTTTTTTTGCACAAAGTGTGCGTGCAGTTTCGGTGACGGTAGCAACAGCAGCAGCAGCAACAACAGCAACGGAAGTGTGTACAAGTGTGTGGTGCGCGTGTATAGAAGAATGAAGAGGAATAAATATTCATCGGCTATTGTGCTCGCGTGTTAATAACGTGGTGTCGGACCATGACACTTACCAAGCAGGCCAAGAAGAGCCTGAAGAAGCGCGAGGAAGACGGCGGCCTACTGCAGACGGTGGAGAAGACGCCTTTTAAAAATAGAGAGACGACGCAGAGAGAGGAAGCCCCGATAGTTCAGCAGCAGGGGATTCGCGACGTCAAAATGTCAAAGGATTCGAAAGCGCTGGCTCGCGCCGCAGCGGCACGACGCCAAGACTCAGGTGAGAGTGACTGCTGTTTATTATCGACGACGGATGGGAAGGGAGATGGGATACGGGTGATATATGGGGCCTTCCGCGTGATGTGAATTTCGAGCTGTTTTAAAGTAGCCTTTAGTCATCGAGACTTTGCTGCGTGAGATATGGCACTATCCGATTTTTTCGTTGCATTTTAAACTGCGGGAATTCACAAATCTATTCGATATTTAATTTGACATTTTTAATTTTCTAAGCGACGTAAAATAATGAAATAGTGAAATTAGACTGACCCGAATTGAAATGCTAATTAAAATTCTCGCCGGTTGATAAATTAAGTTGATTAAATTTTTACTATCCTGTTTAACGATTTTTTTTTATTTTTCATTTCAACTCGTAAAGATCAGTAGCATTGTTTTTGTAATAAAAAGGAGGCCAAAAGCTCATCGGGCTTAGATAAGATAATTATACCCGATAAACAATATATCTATCGACCGTTGACAAATAATTTTATCGCGTATCAAAATTTCGTGCAACTTTTTGATTTCCATGGAATGCCTTGTATACTATACCCCAGGTGCAAGGACTTTGTAAGAGAGAAAGTGAGATAAAGAGGGAGAAAGCGAGAGAGAAGAAGCTTTCGATGTGGGAATACACGCGGGCGATTGCTATCTTTGCCCGAGTGTATCATAGACTTTACTCTCTCCAATCACCATTTTTATTGTCCTATCACCTCTGACTGAGGAGTAATACACACACGAAACTATTATTACCGGAATGGCTTGTGAAGCATCCGCTTGGCTTTTAAAGCCGGAAGCTATTACCGCACTTTGCAACGAAGAATTTCTTTTTTTTATGCGTAAATTGATGCATTTTTAATTATTTTAACTTTCCTTTCTTTTTAAATGAATTCAAAAGTTGACGGGTTGGAGTATCTCATTGTTTAAGATTTTGCAATGCATTAGGTGATACTATAATTCTTATACTTTTTAAAAATTTTTTATTTAAGAAATATTCATAAACAACGTTGAATAAGTAGCCCAGCATTGCACTTTGAACATATTAGAGACTAGTTTAAAGTGGCATGTTGCATGAGTTTTGAAAAATTATCTATGAAGGTTCAACCCTTTTCCGGTTATAAGCTTCAAGACTTTGCACGTGAGTCAAGTAGGCCAGCAGTCAATCATTCTGCGATTCAGCGCTTTGTTACTATCGTATAAAAGTAGTGTGTACTCGAGAAGCTAAACAGTCCAGACAAATGAGGCTCACAATGTATTGCCTTTAACAATTGTTAAGGAATTTTGTTTATAAACAGTGCGTCCGAGTAGTTAGTCTGCTATCTTATCGATCGTAACAACAAAGGTATTTTTAATTAGAGTCAAATAATAAATTATGAAAACAATACTGTACAGTTTGTCAGTTTAATTAAATTGAATATACTACAGCTGTCTGTATTTATTGGCAAATGCTTGAATAATTTGAGAGCAATGGAACGTTTATTAATCTCGATGAAGTCCCGTAGACTTACATAGAAATTGCATAGGATTGGTTAAAATATACAAACGTTCCATTTTATATTAAATGTAAATTATCTCATTCTGGTTGTTAATTAAAATGATTTATCTTTCTCTTAATTTAGATAATTGTCTCATTAAGCATTTCTAATTTTTCTCAACGTTGGGTGCAAATTTTTCGTCTCGACTACCATAATTCAATTAACGCCAGAATAAAATGTTTGTTAGACATTAAAAATCTATGAGGTACAAATATTTATACGAGTTTTAAAAGGTAAAAATGCATAATACGTAATTTTATACACTAATTCTTTTGTGAAATTTTAAACTCGGGCATATAGATTTTTAGCACGTCCTAGTAAAATCTAACAGTTTCGGTTTCAATGTAAAAATATTCTTCCGTCGTAAGTTATCTCGCTTTTGTAAATCTTACTGAACGCAAAAAAATCTAACCATTGTGACGTAGGAGTTGTATTTTGATATAAAGATAATAATAAAAATAATTACGTCAAAAATAGTAGCATAATTAAATCGACAACCACAAACTTGCTCCATCGAATAAATACCATTTTGGCAATTTATCTTCCATCGTACGCTGATTAAATCATTCGTAGTTAAAAAGTAGAACGTGCAATATTGATATAAATTTTTTCTCGCTTCTTATCTAAATCTAAAATAGGTACAATTCTACATTGAGAAATAATTTCTTTGGATCAAAGATTAGCTCCATTGCGGGCGGATGATAAAATAATTTGTTAAATCAAGAAGAAATATGTATTGATTCGATGATATATTTTGTTACTGCAGAGACAATTTAATAAGTTAAAATAATTATTGATGTAAAAATTAAATTTTTATTGCAACAAGTGAATATTTTATTGAATCAATAATTTCTTCTTCTTGATATAACAAATTATTTTATCATCCGCCCGCAATAAAGCTGTCTTTGATTCAAAAAATTTTTTTTTCTCAGTACAACTTTGATCTTGAGATAAAGCTAAATTAATATTCTGCATCAAAATCATGATAAGCCATTTCGTAACATAATGAAAATTCCGCCACAGCAATACTTATAAATAAAGCTCTCCGTTATCAGCAGCGAAACAAAAAGTCATTCGTACATTTACTTCTCAGTACGGCATCATCGATCTCTCCACTCTCTCTCTCTTTCTCCATTTCTCTCAACCCAAAGCAAAGTCAAGCTTAGCCAGCCCTCTCGGACAAAAAAATTGACTGTGTGTCGACCAAATCCCAGGAGCACAAACCACAACTAACAGAGACACACGTGTGCATCCCCTACAGCTAAACAGCAGCAGCAGCAGCAGCAGCAAAAGGAGTCAAAGCTGGCAGAGGCCGATAGAGAGGAGGGAATCGACGAGTCGGAAACGCCAGCAGCGGCGGCGCAGGCAACGAAGCTCGACCGCAAGCCCTCGCTTCGTCGCAAGTTCGGGGCGCTGCTAAGGGGGAGCGCCGACTTACCGGCGGCCATCAATCGCGGCCTCCAGCCGATCCGGCGGAGCATGAGCTTCGGCAAGGGCCTCGACGAGCCCCAGCGTCGGCCTAACAGCAAGCAGCACCAGCACCAGCAGCAACCGCAACAGCAGCAGCAACAACACCAGCACCAGCAGCCGCAGCAGCAACAATTGAGCGGCTTGAAACCTTTTAGGACGAGATCCGTGCAGTGGTACAACAGTCTCAGCTCTTTGGCGGAGAACGAGGCGGAGGATGGCAAGCCTGGAGCTTGTGGCTTTGCCGCCAGCGAGGAGCAGATCTTTTACGAGGGCAAGCCTGTGTCCAGGACGCACAGCTTTGCCGACCAGAGCCCCGTAAGATTTTTTGTATTTTCGGGCCTCAGGTGGTGGTGGAACTTTTTTTTTTTTATTGCAGCTATGGTTTTGATAGCTACAATTGTAATTCTAAGGACGGAGTACAAAGTAACGGAATTTTTTATTTTACAAGATGGTTTGGGATTTGTAAATAAAAATCTTAAATTATTTCTTTTTGTCTTTTCTAATTTCAACTTTAAAGAGCGGAAATTCAAAATCGGAATAAATGAACTCTCTTTTCTATGTAAACTTTTCATAAGTTTTGCAGCTGTTAAAAAAATGTTGACGTGTTCCTTTGGCTTAATCTTTGTAACATCTCTTATTAATCTTACTGTAAAGTACAGTTTTCAAAGGTGAGCTGTGAATTTTAATTTTACTTCAAAGGACGCGTCGTGAGGTTTTTTGTACTGAAAATTTGAGTCTTATCTTGAAAAAGAAACAAAATAAGAAAAGACAGAAAAGATTCTTTTTTCTTTTACAATTTTTAAATTATACAGATAAAATAAATTAAAATTTTTTATTTTCTATTGTGTGCATAAAACATATGTTTGGTTCATTAAAAGAAAACTGATTAAAAACTACGGGTTTCATATAAATGTTATGAAATAGTTCGTAAACATTGCAATATTTTGCATAGTTTAATCGTACATATTGAGAATGTTAAAACACGCATATTTTATTTATATCTTGTTTACATTTATTTTGTTTAAAATAAAATAGAAAATTTATTTCCATAAACGTATTTGCTGAAAAATCTTTATTTACTTTTTAATTCACTTTTTTGGATGAATTGGAAATGCATACAAATGATTAAGTTTTTTTACGTGCAGTTCATACAAATTGCATCGACCATAAAAACAAGTAATAAAAATATACTTTTTAAATTTTGATCACTACTTTCTTCTAACTGCAATTTATCTATAAATGTATAAGTATTTACTATATATTATATTCAAATCACATTTTATTATTAAATTAAAAAACCAGTTGTACCTTTTACAAAAATTCAATTAACTTATATTCTGATACTGCTGAAATCTAGTAAATAAGCCCTGAATCTTACATTTTACTGACGCACTCAACACCGAAAGTGACAACCCTAAAATTGGTTCGTTCAAATTATCATTATACGAAATTCCAGCCATTAATCGATCGATGCCAAAAAAAAGTAGATCTAGTGACAAAAAACCAGACTAGGAATTAAATAACCTTAGGACGTAGCTTTGGGGGGTATATAGACTCGATTGAAATTCCCGTTGCATCGAAATCCTCTCGTCGCGGTTGGTAGACACGACGCTGTTGGCTCGTAACTCGATCTGCGTCTAGTCGAAGAAATTGAGACTCGACCAGCTCTCGAGATGGATCTACCAACTCTATGTACACCGATATACCGACTCGCGCACGCTGACTTTTCCTTTTCCTTTTTCCTCTCCCCTTTTCTCCGTGTAGGAGATGCTCTCTCAGGCCGTGTTTTCACTTATATTCCCGTGACCCTTCTCTCAATAACTCTCTCCCCACTGTTTACATAGTTTTCCCTTACCCTCCCGGCGGCGGCCCTTCGATTTTCAACCTTGTTCTTTCTTTCTCTCCGCGTGCGAGCTGAGCAGCAAAAAATTTTATAAATCTAATACTTTCGAGTTTGGCGCGAGTTATATTGCTTTGTCAAATATGCATGGACTTGTGCGTTTGATGTCTGGAGGGGATGTTTTATGTACTCTATGCAGTTTGTCGGGTCAGTCTATTGTACATTTTACGTTTATTTATTTTATCCTTTATCGAAAATTATGCAGTAATACAATAAGGGTCTGAAAAATATAGCCTTATCGATAAGCCAATGCAAATAGAAATACTGGGGTGGATGTAAATATGATTAGTCACTTAGTATGCATGGATAATTCCTCTAATTCCAGTGCATTTCTCTATGTACCGTAGAGAATTGATACGATATACGAGTCAGCTAAATACTACTATAACAAACGGTACTAGCCACAAACTCGCGTACAACAATATATAAATAATCTTCATGCTCGATTCAAGGTCCCCACCTCGATCATCCTGTAATAGTCTCGGATCACAAAATACACTGCACGCGATCGATCGTCCTAATACATAAAAGCTCTCGCATATCTTATATCCCCTCGCATCAATTCGCCCAAACTCAAGTATATGCAAATGCAAGGCAGTACATCATTCGAGGAATCACCTAATAACCTCGCATCGACTTTTTACACGCCGCCGCGGCTCCGCTATGAAAAGTTGAATAATGCAATTAACCGCAGAGAGGCGCCGCGAGATTGAGCGACGCTATTATACAGCCATATCCCACGTAGCGCTATTAGCCCTAAAAGGCCTAAAGTACACGGCGGTAACCGATGCAAATGATGTCGCGCGTACGATAATTCACGAGCGCCGTACACTGCGGTATATATATATAGCTATATATCTGACGTAAAAATTTTCATACTTTGCTGCGCGAATAATCGCGTAACCCCCCCTAACGTTTGATAGCCTTCGCTCCTCCGCGCGAAGATCGAATTATTGCGAGACTTTCGCGTATAGGTGATCCTGTCCACACATAGACATCGTGCACACACACACTCGTGTGTGCAACGCGCACATGGGTTAATTAAATATCGACCAAGCCCGACGAGAGCCGGCGGCAATGTCGACGACACTGTGTGCGTGTGTCTCTCTCTCTCTCTCTCTCTCTCTCTCTCTCTCTCGTTACGTGGGAGTTGGAAGAGCCTTTCGTTACATCCAGATATAGCTGATCGTGCGGCTTATTGGCTTCGCTGCAGGCATTTTTTTTTTGCTGATGGGGTGGTCGAGGATTCAAGTTGGCTCATGGGGTTTGCATTTTGGACTTCGACGCCGTGTGGCCCCCGACTTAAGTATGTGAGGGACAATTGAAGTTTTTAGAAAATATAATAATCTAATTGTTTGTTGAAAGGGATGATGGATCGTGCGATGATGGCGTGTTTATGATTTTTAATGAAAAATACACTTTAAATAACAGAATGCTGATTCATTATTTTTATCATTTATAAACTGCGCGCTTAATGCATTTACATAAAATAGCAATTAAATTAATGCGGGATTACGGTTTGTTGTGCAAACGCTGAGGCGCGAGTAGAATTCATTTTACCGCGAAAATAGTCCACGCGGAAAACGTATGATACTGGCACGCGAGCGAATTCACAATGTATGATAAAATGGGTGTGTCGTTATTTTAAATTGTTCTCATTGAATCTTTATCGCAGTTACTGTGGATCCGTAGATTACACAAAATCATGGGATTTACCAGCCTCACCTTGCGATAGAGATCAAAGATATCAGGAATTGATGTTAGTCATATTTGAATAAAGGAATCACTATGACTTTTTTAGAGAAAAAATGTTTCCTTTTTTTCTTAGAATTGTGGTTACACATTGCAGACATGTTGAATCATAACATGTATAAACAAATAATTTATCGCGATAGTACTCATAAACAGGTAGAAAAGGATAAAGGTACTACGAGGCGCACTACGCAGCAAACTGGATAATGAAAAATGCAATTTTGAAATTAAAAATTCCGAAGTCATATTAATTAAAAGTGTTGTAAACGAGCTTATTGACGTTCTTATATAGAAATTTGCAAATTCTCGCAGATTTTCTCGTTAAACTTAATTCCTTTAACCGTCTGTTTTAAATCCCATTTAATTATTAATGGAATAAGCCAATGGAAAGTAAAAAAGAAATCCTCCTAAAACGGAGTATGCACGTTTTAATCCTTTTCCGTCCGAGTCGATTAACAGAAGCGCCAAATTTCAGTAGCAAATGCCATTATTCGTATTCGAAATTAAAAGGATAAGCTAGTTTTTCAGTAAACTGCAGGTGTAGTATCAGTTTCGGTACAGCTGCAGCCTAAAAATCGCGTCATCAATTTCGCTTTTGATACAAAGAGGATTTTCTTCCTCGTTGAAGTCGAAAAAGAGTTTTAGTGAGCCTACTTTATTCATTATGAACGAGAGGTGTGCAAACGAATCCTGACTGCGTTTGCAAATCCTCGTCGAAAAAAAAGGGTAAAAAAGTGAAATGCTTTTATCTGTTTGTCTTGTATTTGTATGCGAGGACTTTCTTTTTCTTGTGATCCTTTAAAGAGCATAATCAAAAATAGCTATACGGCTTCATTTGTTGAAAAAAAAAAATATCGACTTCTAGAATATTTAAAGAAATTTATGAAAATATTAGAATAATGACAAGAAATTTATAGACAAAAGCTTATTTCACAAATCTAAAAATTGGAAATGAATATAGAAATTATATTATATAAGTACGTATTATTTAGAAAGTAACAAAAATTTGTATTTAGTGTCACATTAATAGAGCTAATATGAATATTCTCTTTGTTAATTCATAATTCAATTAATGTAATTGTTTAGTGAGTAGGACAAATACGAATGTTCTCTTTGTTAATTCTTTCTTAATTATATTAATTGAATTGGTTTAGTTTATTTTCATTATTACATAGTTACGGAATATAATTATGATATATATTATCTAACTCCTGCAATAATAAAATACCTATATACACAAAAATAATTTGAAAGATAATATGAACATATTTATTAATTTCATGAAAATCAATATGCCATCACAAGCAATACATATATGAATCTCGGCCGAATCTGATCCTCAAAGCGAAGCTACCGCAATCTTAAAGAAATATTAAATCTCAGCCAAAATTAATCTAAAAAAACAGCTTCTTTGACGTGACTCAGGAATCGCGGTGCAATAGTTTTCGGGGTCATCGCGCTTTCGGAACTATTTTCCCGAGTTCTTTCGCGAGACCTTCGATTTTATTCGTTGCGCACCAGTCCGCGGCGCTATATGACTTCTGTCGGTTCGGCTCTTAGCTGGATTTTCCGGTTTCTTTTCGTCGCTAAAGCACTGGATAAAAGAGCAGCAGCGAGACATCGCAAAATCACCGGCAGCTTCAGGAGACTTTTACGCATCGGGAATAGTAGAAAAAGGAGGGTGCGAAAATGATACTGCGTAAGGGAATGATGATGAAACATTAATGAATTGGAGCAGAATATATTTGTGTGTTTACTGATTGTGGCTTATGTAAAATTTGACTATGACAACCAATATCATTATACACAATTACGTACTGGTTATATTACAATATACTAAAAAATTGTTAATATTAAAAAAAATTTTACATTTAAGAATCACAAAAAATATTCGTATAAACCTAAGAGGCTTCTGTTACCAATGGAATTAGGACTATTGTATTCGTTTTCTAAAAATAAGTAACCTAAAAGCTCTGTATCTTGATGAACAGAGTACAAAAGACACTTCAGTTCATGTTACGAGGGATAAAGAGGAATCCGAGATAGTCAATACACAGCAACTTCAACGTTGTTTCATTTTATGTAAGAACGTCCCTTGCATTCGAAAATATCTTCATCTTGGAATTCGATCAACAGAATCGTCATTCCGGCTTTGAACAAAACTTGATAATTTTCCTAATGAGATAGGAAAAAAATCTCATTCGACGTTCTCGATATTATAAAACCTATCACTATTCTTATAGCGTCTTTCTTACTATCAGCCATAATGCAATTTGTACTTTCCTTTTCATTAATTATTCAGAGTATTCAATCGGTATAAAAATTCAGAGGATCTATTTTTTATATACATATGCATGGATTCGACAATGTTACAAAACGAAATAATGCGGAAAAAGAGTAGCATCGAGGAGTAAAAGGATTGAGGTGTTAAAACTCGAGTGAGAAGAGAGAATGCCACAGAGGGAGAAAGAGAGAAAGCTTTATAGAGTCGCAGAATTTACGACGCGCGAAACGAATCGCTTTCATTGGACCGCGCAAATTCACGCAACTCCACCGTAATTCATTTGCTATATCGATTTCGATTTCGAGCTTTGCTGCCGATTTTATGTTTCTTTTTACTTTTACGATGTTGGGCAGAAAAGATTCTTCTCTTTTTTTTTTCATTTTAATACAGAAGAGGAGATTCGCATCGGGAAAGAGTTTCATTGATTTGAGTGGTGCGGTTATTATTTTTCAATGATGCGAGAGCTATTTTGTATTGCTTAGCGTATCGCGTAAATTATACCCTGTAAAATAAATCAATTCTACCGTTGCCAATTTAAAATTTTTATTTCAGGTAAAAACATGAAAACTTGTGAGCATAATAAACGAATATTCACTTGATGAAGACCTAATTTAAAAGTAAGAAAATGCAGTTTCATTTATAGCCGCTCTGGTTTTCCGCGTGACCAACAACGTCAGCTTTCCGTCAAAGTATACCGCATTAATGAGATACATTTCATTGCCCGATGAGACCCGCAGTCATCGCGGCCTGTAAATTTTCTCCCAAACATAATTTCTGTCTCTCTCTAAGCCAAAGGGAAGTCGCATCCGCGAAAGCCGAAATCTCGGACTTAATGCAGATAGCAATTTGCGCGCAGTTCGCAGAAGTTTAGAGATAAACCGTGAAGCAGATTGAAAAAGTAATTACAAAATGGGTTTATGTCTCAAGGAACGCGGAGTTGGGTTTCTCTCTTCTTCTTTTTTTTAGTTTTCGAACTAACCAACCTCTCCAGTACTTTAATTGCAATTTAACAGATTTAACAATGTGAGTAAATGATTAGGAAATTTCATTTCAGCTAATTGTTATGAAATATTTCAAAATTGCATTCAAATAAAATATGTTTAATGAAATATTTGATGTAGTTATAACCAAGTTTTAGATCATATCCTTCTCATAACGGTTCCTAATCATTTTTTAATTAAGATTTTAATTGTAAATAAAAAAATGCACGGAAATGAAGTCTCGCTACACCGCTACATTCAAAGCTATATTATTTCACAATCGAAATCTAAAACCACTCTAATCACCCATCCAAAAAAGAAGCTCATTCACGAAAGAAAAACATAAGAAATAAACGAATCACGTATAGAAGGCAGCGATAGTAGCCCCAGAGATTAAAATAATTTCCCGCTGTCCGCGCGCTCTTTTTTCCCCCTCTCGATTCGCGAGAATATCCCCGGCACACGGCTGCTACCGTCATCGCCCCGGGGAAAATGGGTATATAGCGTATGGCAACGAGCAGCTAGCTAAGTAGTCGCCGGGCTACAACGAAATCCTTTTATTTCGCACAATTCCACGGAAACTGCCTCTGCGGATGGTGAGCGCACGAGAAAACCGAGGGGGAGAGAAAATAGAGGCCACTCATATCGAAGGATCAGATTCCTTTACTTCTACACTCGTGTGAACGTGTGTGAATGTATACGTGGCTTATAGCCATAGCTGACATCTGTCTGTATTTGTATGAAATTGTATGCGCGAGGGCTTTTTTTTCGCTGCCGCGCAATTTTCTGATTTCTTGTGTATCCGGCGAAAATCTCGGCGCGCAGTTATACGCTTAATCCTCACGTCCGACGGCCTCTGGGTGTAAATCTCCGGAAGAGGAGCAGTCGTAGAGAGAAAGAGAAAGAGAAAGAGAAAGAGAGAGAACGGAAAGTAAGTCACTAGAATAATCGCGCAATAATCTCTTAATGCGCGCGCCTTCATATCTCGCGCGCGCCTCGAACGTGTGCTGGAAAGCTTGGAGCTTTTGCATTTTTTAAAATTCCCTCGGTCTTATACCCGCGTGCACTTCCTTTGCTGATACGTGGATTTTCTTATTACTATTTTCTTTCTGCAAGACCGGCGAGAGAATCTGAGCTGTCGAGATATTATTATTTTGCGACGTCAGTATGGGATAGCTGTGTTTGTGTTTCAGTAAGCGGCTCTAAATATAATTTGACACGTTACGATTCTTAATTTTTCATGCTTTAATCTATTGCTGAGTGCAGCTAATTTAATTTTTCCAAAATTGCAAAAATGCAGACTTCAGTTGATTTATTGATAGTTGCATAAATACAATCTATTATAGGAAGTACTTACGAAATGTTTATTATTGAACCAATTGAACAATAGATTTCCAGATAACTTGTATTAATTGCACTAGATTGACAATTATTGATCATCAAATATATGTAAATTTGCAATGTCAGCTATGCGGAACGGGAAATGCCACTACGGCTGGAACCTCTACCCTGAAATAGCTAAGCCGTTATTGGCTTCAGCAGGGGTAGCGAACCGTCGCGTTAATAGAAACTTAATGATTAGGCGGCCACAAATCAAGTAGGATTCAGCCAAATTGCACTCGCTCGCATAGATTAAGCTCCTGTCCGAAATTACTACCTTGAGTTTTAGACGTGGCTCATTTAGACGCGCGAATAGCCGACTTTAAGCTTTGCTCGCGCTTTTTTTTCGTTCTGGCATCGGTCGTTTGCATTAATAAGCGAAGTTCTGATTTAATAATGTCATGCACAGTCACGCGTGTACCTATCAATTTTATCGAAATGTTCGATGGGATTGCCAGTGATGTTGGAATCGTTAATTATTATTATTTCCTTTACATAGATCAATGACGTGGGTCACCGATTTATTATTACATCTCGGCTTGACTACTCTGATTTTGTATGATCTTATCAAAAGTGTTTTATAACGTCATTTCATATCTAATGCGAACAATGATGTATCAAAACTGAATTTGAAAAATAATTAGATTACAAATTATAAATTCTCGGGTTTCATATGTGAGCTTCAAAATTTTGCGTAATTTTTCTCGACAACTGCAGTAATTCTATTTTTTGCCCTCTTGGAAATGTTTATGTTTCGTTTTTTTTCCGCGTATAATATGAAGCTTTTGAAACGAAGCACACGAAGACGTGACGTTTCGCCTGCATATTATATTAACGCGATGCGTATTTTCGGTAATTCGACGCCAGAAATGTGCCTTCTAAATTCATAGTATTCATACAAAGAAACTTATTAATATTTGAAATTATGCCATGTTTTGTTTTGATAACCAAACATATAAATATTTAAATGTATAATATATAAATATATAATAAAT
>UELV01088582.1:0-12466 GCA_900490015.1 Megastigmus stigmatizans | reverse complement strand
CCTCAAAGCCATGTTTGAGTCGAGCATTGAAGGAGAAACGGCCACAGTATCAAGAGAGATACGATAAAGTTATCCTGCAACATGACAATGCTCGGCCACATGTCGCAAAACCCGTCAAGACATACTTAGAAACCCTAAAATGGGAAGTCTTACCCCACCCGCCGTACTCTCCAGACATTGCTCCTTCCTACTACCATTTGTTCCGATCGATGGCACATGGCCTAGCTGAGCAGCATTTCCATTCTTATGAAGAAGTCAAAGAATGGATCGATTTGTGGATCGCCTCAAAAGACGCATCGTTTTTTCGAGATGGTATCCGACAATTGCCCGAAAGATGGCAAAAAGTAGTGGCTAGTGACGGACAGTACTTTGAATCATAAACAGCTAATCACTTTTTCAGAATAAAGCCTCAAATTTTCGAAAAAATCGGCGGAAGCAAAGTTGTGCACCTAATATTATTTTCTTGATATCGCCTATTGTACATGAAGTTTCTCCACGATTGTAATTATTATCAATTATTCTATTCCGTTTGTTTTGGCTACTGTAGCTAACGCATGGAATTTTATTCGCGTGCAGCCGGCCCAATCGAACGACGTTCTCCAGAAAGTCCCATTCCATCGCAATACTCGCATTTTTTTGTCTATTTATTTTTCCTCTAGCAATTTTCCTCATTGTGGTTGATCATGTTGCAGAAACCGCATGATGTGCGTTCCTCTCTAGGCTTATTTTCCGATCGTTGATAATTCTCTCCCCTGCCTTGCTATCCGCTTCTCCTGTAATATGTCGGCTCCTGACATTCGAAATCGATCACGCTTATAATTGCCTCTCCTAATGATTCGGACCTTACCATGTGCTCCAATGCGTCTGTCAGACCGCATACGAAGTACTGCAGTGCTTTCTTTTCTGAGTTCTTTATACTTATTCTCCGTTCCGTTTCGCTGAAATTGGCTGAGTCATATATTGTAATTATTTTATTGGGCAATTTCCTTGTGTGCAGGCTATAGTCTCTGACCGACTCTCCCTTTTGTCTTTTTTTTTTTTTTTCATGTTTCATTTCATAGAGTAATTTCTCGGCCATTCTCGTTCTGTTGTAGCCTCTTTTAAGTTCCCTCAGTAGTTGTTTTGCCGATTGATATTTAGCGAACTGCGCCGAGTATCCATCGACCGCATTACCTGTTAGCTTATCACCTAAAGCTATTAGCAGGCGTTGTCCGCGGGTCGAGGTTCCTTCTGCGGGATAGTCTGTCCGCCTGGATGGAGGTTGGATCTTTTCTCACGTGATAGTCCAGTTCGGCGGAGGGTAGGTGTCGAGCAGGCGTTGGCTGCGCGTGAGACCGCATAAGTCAACTCGCGTACGTGACAGTATATATTGTTTCAAAAAATTACGGGTCTTTTTTGGTAGTAATATTACACAATGGTTATTACTAAATCGACAAGATAAGTTTTATTTTTAATTTGAAAATGTTTACAATTTTTTCTAAATAGGATTGTTATGAAAAGCAAATTAATTAATTCGGCCACATGTTTTTCATCATAAGTTCATATTCAATTTATTTAAATTCAATTAGATATATTTAAAACGACTTAAATAAAAGTTGAAAAACTGTAGGATACTGCTGTATAGACAGAAATTTATATTTCTATGTTTTTAAAATATTTTAAAAGAGCAAAGTTGTATTTTTGACTAATTAGTAAAAGAATATAATTACTGCTTTTGGAAGTTATTTTTGAGGTGGTATAATTACTGCACAGTAGTGTTAACATCAGAAATTGTGCTATATATTTTATTATTTATTTTGTAACTTTACTAATACTCAGTTTCTAGGTCAGGTATCACCTTGGCGGTTACGCAAAGGTTACTTCAACTTAAACTAGGTCTGAGTATTTTAGAGAAAAGATAAAATACCTTCCAATGATAATAAGGACATTTCTTCATCAACTCAAAATGAAAAATTCAATAGTGCCCTTGCTTTTGACCTTGTACTTGCCCCTCAAGTTCATTTCAAGGTCAGCTTCTTTTTTAATAGAAACCTATTATTTTAATGTTGGAAATCGAAAGAGCGGAAGCTTTTAAGTTAGAAAATGTACTTAAGACACAGGTCAGGTGTGACCTTAATAATTTCAGTAGGAATTAGAGCGCATTCATCACTTGGTCGCAAGTTTTGGGAGACTTTGTTGAGTGTCATTAAATTTTTTTTTTAATTTTAAATACCCTATTGATAATGTTAAATAAAATACTGTTAAGGATACTACTCCAAGATCATTCATTTTCTCAAAAAAAATTCCAAAAACAAAATTAAAAACCTGTAGCGTCTCAATCGAGGCAGCATGATTCGCGCCAGAGGCGAGAGCAGAAGCATGCACCGCGCGCATTCTATTAGAGCGCTCAATAGAGGACGGTTCTACCGGCGGAGACATCAATGATGACCTCAATAGTTCTCCGCGTCCTCGCGCCTCATCTGAGGCGCCGGCGAAGAAGAAGAAGAAGGAAGTCAGCTAACACACATCCGGACCAACCGTCCAACATTCAATAAAGTATTCTCAAACTAATAATTATCTTTTCTTGTGTTCAGGCCTGTGTCTCCGCTGCTGTTTCCTCCGAGAGGTCCTTACAATTACTACCACGCCTCGCCTGCGTTCCCGGTACTTATTATCACCAAATACAAACCTTCTATCACCACTATAAAAGTCTGCTACAAAGTCCTTCATAAAGTGGTGACCATCGACGCACGCAAATCGCACGCCTGACGCGTTAATAAAACCCTCGCCGCCGCCATTGTCGTTAGATACACATTTCGTACCACCGCTGCCACCGCCGGCCGGATCACCGAACGTGACTACTCGCAAATCAAGAAACCCAGATGATACAGAGGAGATAGACAATATAATAGATTTAAAGAAGATAGATAATAGAATAGAATTAGAGAAGATAGATAATAAGGACAACTCGAAGAAAATAGATAATACAATTAGGTTAGAAAACTTAGATAATACACAAATTATTGGAGCAACAGCACAAGCATCGCATCAAGAGGACAACATAACCTCCCATGCAGCAATTGAGGACACAGACTCTAGTATGGGTGCGAAGTGTCAATTACCCACATTTAGAGCAAGGAGGCCAGATTTATGGCATTCCACAGAAACCGTTCCAGAACACGATCAAACTTAAGAGGAAGAAGCCAACCCTCCGCTACCTCGAGCAGCTGGTGCTGGTACCATCGAAAATTCGCGAACAGATCAACGAGATGCGAACCACCATGCTCGTTTAGAGCCGGATCGCCGAGTAGGCAGGAAAACTAGCTGGGCCACCTCCGTAGCAAACAGCGGAGGTCAGCTCAAGAATCTCAGAGCAGCGTCTGCACATTTTTGACAAACTGTCAAACACAAACTTCTTAATAGACTCAGGATCTGTAGTTTTACTCCTTCCCAAAGCAGCAGTAAGGACAGGTTCAGCTCAACCTCTTACCATATACGCAGCAAACAGCTCGCCAATCTTCACGTTTGGAGTTCACACAGATAATATATGTCTCGGATTGTGAAGAGAGTTCAAATGTACTTTTATTATCGCAGATGTGCCTCAAGCAATAATTGGTGCAGATTTTCTGGTAAACATGGACTGCTGATAGACTTGAAAAACAAGCAATTGATAGACCCGTACACAGGTGTCAAATCCAGAAGAAAATTACATGGAGCAAGGATACACTCAGTCGCTACCATTAAGGAAATAGGTCCAGAGGACAAGAGCGTAGCTCCAGCATATGCTGCACTTTTAAAGGACTATGCAGAAATATTCAAGTCAAACTTAGTTCCAATCAAGGCACAAGGCCTACCAGTGGACCATAAAATAATAACCTCAGACTATCCAGTGTTCGAGCGACCACACAGGCTAACAGGCGGACGACTAAAAGCAGCAAAGGATACTTTTACCGATCTGCTAGACAGAGGCTTCGTAAGGCCTTCAAACAGCCAGTGGGCAAGTCCGCTCCACTTAGTGCCAAAGGCAAATGGGTCGTGGCGTGCAACAGGAGATTATAGAAAATTAAACGATTGCACAGTGCCCGACCGGTATCCATTGCCAATAATTGAGGATTTACTCCAACAAGCATAAGGAAGTGTATTCTCAGTGTTAGATTTACAGAAGGCCTTCTACCAGCTACTCATAGCAGAAGAGGATATACCGAAAACGGATGTAACCACACCGTTTGGATTATTCGAATTTATAGGCACAGACAATGCAGAGAATGTTGAACCACGTGCTACGCAGGTTACCGTTCGCTAGAGCGTATATTGATGACATTCTCGTCATGTCAGCATCACTTGAGGAATACCTCAAGCATCTGCGCTCTGCACTACTGGACACTCTGAGCCAAGCAGGACTAAAATTGAACGTCGAAAAATGCACTTTCGGCAAAGCAGAGGTGAACTACCTGGGATTCCAGCTCTCTGCCCAAGGATTTACTACAAAGAATAAAGCCAGCTCCATCAAAAACTGCTAAAAGGGACCAAGAAGCGCACCGTTCTGCGCTGGTCGACAGCAGCTGAAAATGTATTTCTCAAATCAAGGGAGAGCATCGCCAACGCAGCGCGCACCACCTTCCTTTGGCCTGACGTGCCACTGGAACTCCACACAGACGCTTCGGACGTAGCGTTAGGAGCAACGCTGGAACAGCAGCAAATAGATGGAAGTTGGCGACCATTGGGATTTTTCTCCCACAAACTCGATCCAACATAGGTGAAATACAGCACCTATAATCGAGAATTGTTAGCAATCTACGCAGCAATCAAACACTTTGAACGGATCTTAGAAGGACGTCAGTTTACGTATTTCACGGACTACCATCCTATTACTTATGCTGCTACGCAGAGATCCGATAAAGCATCGCCGACGCAAACGAGACACCTCGAATATATATTTAGATTTAATTCTAAACTGCAGCATACCAAGGGTCAAGACAATATAGTGGCGGACGCACTATCAAGACCCTCAGAAGAAAAAGAACGAGAATAAGAAAAAGAACGCGAACAAAAACAAGAGCAACAAGTGATAGCAGAAGCAAGCGCAATCTCCATTCCGTTACAACTGGATGCAGCACAAATAGCGGAAGCACAAACAAACGACGCTGAACTGCCAGATGGGAATACATACGCAAGCCTTAACCTGCAGAAAATTAGTCTAGAGGGATAAATGGTGCTTTGCGACGTGTCGCAAAACGTTGTACGATCCTACCTCCCACCTAGTCTACGCAGAATGGCTTTTGAAGTAGTTCACGGTTTGGCGCACCCAGGTGGAAAAACGACAGCCAACACAATGGTGCAAAAATTCGTTTGGCCAGGAATTAAGAAAGACGTGCTGAAATGGGACCGGCAATGTGAGCCCTGTCAACGCTCAAAGATTAGCAGACACAACAGAGCAGCTTTCGGCCGATTCAGAGAGCCGGACAACCGAATGGAACACGTTCACATAGACCTTATTAAAATACCACTTGTTGCAGGAATGCAGTACTGCCTAACTATCATCGATAGATTCACTCGATGGACGCAGGCCATTCCAGTTCCAAATATGCAAGCTTCCACCGTCGTAAAAACATTCATGGATAACTGGGTCAGCTGTTTCGAACCACCTCTACTCATCATGTCAGACAGAGGAGCACAATTCGAATCCGAATTATTCCAGCAGCTCGCCCAAGCGATAGACGCAAAGTTCTGCAAGACGACATCGTACCACCCACAATCAAATGGAATGGTGGAACGATTCCACAGGACTTTAAAGGCAGCCCTACGATGCTGTCCTCACTCATGGATTGACAGTCTTCCAATGGTCTTTTTAGGTCTCAGAACAGCCCACAAAGAGGACCTGGAAGCATCAGTAGCAGAAATGTTATTCGGCATGACTCTGAGGATTCCCGGAGAATTCTTCGTCCAATCATCTGCCCCAGCAAACCAAGACACTTTTGTCAAGAGTCTAAAACAGTTATTTACAGCGAAGAGACCGGTATCTGCTTCAAGACACTCGAAATTAAATTCATTCGTCCACAGGGACCTTCGCACGTGCACACACGTGTTCAAAAGAATCGATAGCCTCAGGAAATCGCTGGAGGCGCCTTATACAGGCCCGCACAAGGTAATAAGAATAATCTCGGAGAAAAGTTACTCCATAGAAAAAAACGGCGAGGAGAAAGTAGTGTTGACATACACACTCAAGCCCGCATACCAGGAAGCAGCAGAAACGGACACCCCCGAAGAGAAGAAAGCAGAGAAACCTCCAGTTATCGCTCAAAAAAATCCGGTAGAGCAACAAAACCTAGAAATTCAAGACGAGCCACCCGCTTGCAGCCAGCGCGGAGTCAAATGCAGACTGCAAGCACACCTGTAAATACAGTCGTCGAGAAGACAACCAAAAAGGTAACGTTCCCGAACTCGGTCACTGGAAGGGGAGTGGATGTAGCGTCCCAACCGAGACAGCATGATTCGCGCCAGAGGCGAAAGTAGAAGCATGAGCCGCGCGCATTCGATTAGAGCGCTCAACAGAGCACTGCTCTACCGGCGGAGACATCAAAGATGACCTCAATAGTTCTCCGCGTCCCCGCGCCTCATCTGAGGCGCCGGCGAAGAAGAAGAAGAAGGAAGTCAGATAACACACATCCGGATCAACAGCCCAACGAGCCGCACGTGTCCATGCGCTCGTTAGATACAATAAAGTATTCTCAAACTAATAATTAACTTTTCTTGTGTTCAGGCCTGTCTCGGCTCCTGTTTCCTCCGAGACGTCCTTACAATTACTACCACGCTTCGCCTGCGCTCCCGGTACTTATTATCACCAAATACAAACCTTCTATCACCACTATAAAAGTCTGCTACAAAGTCTTCTACAAAACTCGTCCTCCTCCTCCTCCTAAGCTAGAATTTTAATAAAGAATTTTACAGCCAACACATCCATGTATGAAAAAAATACTTAATACTTTTTTTAACATTTTTGAAAAAGAATGGTATTTGTATTTCAAAGAAAGAACGATTTTTCTGTAAAAACAATTTTCCATGCAATTTATAAATAACTTATGTTTTCCAATAAACTTACATAAACGTTTCTTTTATGATTTTCCAATGCAATATTTTTGAGATTTCCGAGGCATTGTTTCTATTTCTGGAATTTACACAAGCTTTTGTAAGTTTGTATAAAATAGTAACAAAAAGATTAACCCTCATTAACATTTAAATTTGACTCCAGCTTGACTAATCGTGAGAGGCAAGGGGACTCACTCTAATCAAGCACCCCAAAAACTGAGAGGCAATGGGACTCACTCTAATCAAGCACCCCAAAAAGTGAGAGGCAAGGGGACTCACTCTAATCAAGCACCTCAAAGGGAACAGAATTTACTACGTCCACACCGTTGTTCTTGGGTAAGGTTAAAAGTAAACGACTTTAAAGATTATGAGCAAGGTTATTTTAAGGTTACTTCTAAATGCACACTGCTGCAACAATGAAGTTAGATAAATAGGAATTCTTTCCAGTAGTTACGCTTCATACATGTTTTGAAATAATCTTTTAATGACCATTAATGTCGCATCGGACTTTGAGTGGTTATTAAGGTCACAGCTGACCTGGGTCTTAAATACATTTACTAACTTAAAAGCTTTCGCTCTTCCTTCTTCCTCTTCTTCGATTTTCAACATTAAAGTAATAGGTTTCTATTAAAAAAAGAAGTTGACCTTGAAATGGCCTTGAGGGGCAAGTGCAAGGTCAGAAGCAAGTTCACTATTGAATTTCTCATTTTGAGTTGATGAAGAAATGTACTTATTATCATTGGAAGGTATTTTATCTTTTCTCTAAAATACTCAGACCTTGTTTAAGTTGAAGTAACCTTTGCGTAACCGCCAAGGTGATACCTGACCTAGAAACTGAGTACATGTTTGTACGTAAAATTTCCCGCTCTTTCGATTGCCGTTGTCAAAAATAGAGGATCCCATTTGAAAAAAAAGTTGACCTTGAAATGACCTTGAAGGACAAGTTCAAGGTCAATACCAAGGTCACCATTGGATTCTCCGTTGAAAGTTACTACAGGAATTACCTTAACTTCTTCAGATATAGTTATATCTTAGGGCTTCCTGGGGTGTCCCGGAACTTTCCAGACACCCTGTATACCACTCGATAGATCACGAAATTTTAAGAACCACGTATCTTTCTCGTTTTTCGATCTGATAAGTAGTTTCCGAGTTATTAATTGTTAAAAGTTTGTAAGATGAGTTAATCAGCGGGCAGCTACAGCTTTTTATTTTTGGTCCTATTTTTGGGTCCTACATTTTTTGGGCCTTATAAAATTTAAGCCTTATAGTTGTTGGGCCTTACAATTTTATTACAGAATGGGTGAAGAACGAAGTGAGTGAAGTGTATACATATAGTGATAGATTAAGAAAAGCAAAAGACAAAGTAAAATATGATCAGTTAGTGTAAGGAATATTATATTAAGGTGCGTCGATGACTTTTTACACTTTTAGAAGGAAGCAAGATACCTATACGATAGTGTAAGATATCAGTATAGTATGACTACAGTATGTCAAGATAAAAACTGTTTTTAGTCAATGAAACTAGTGATTCTATAGTAAGCGAATTTTTGTAACGCCGCGTGAAAACACGCATCATGCAAAATTTTGTGAAAATAAAATAAGAAAAAATATACGATTTAATTTTTTTGTGTAACCAATAAAAAAAAGCTTTTCTTATTTCCAGTGTACCCTATAAACCCGATGATTCGCTAAATTTAGTTAATGCAATGAATAAACCAATTAATGAGATTGTGTTTTAGTCTATTTTTATTTTCTGTATATAGACGAGAGTAACCCTTTCAAATTTCAATAAATAATTACAATTAATATTATACACTATGGCAAGTTGAATATAAAAGAGTAAATTGCATTCCAAATTTAACAAAATCAATACTCAGAAACACTATCAATAATGTAACAGCCAGTTAGTGCTTATTTCATTCCTAAAAGTAATTAACGAGGAATATCGGGGAAAAAAGAAGAAGAAAAAAGAAAAAAAAAAGGAAAAAAAGGAAAAAAAGGAAAAAAAAAAGGGAAAAAATAATTAAGTAATTGAGTAACTTGAATGAGAAGAAAAAGAAATGAGAAAATACGGCCATTGAAAGACAATTTAATCAGACTACACCTTTTACGGGAGTAAGACTTTCGTGATTAAAATCAGCCACAGTCCAGTTCAGGAGAGGGCAAATTACACAAAAGAGAGTCGTAAAGTCTTTCGAAATCACGAGATAAGTGGAAGGAGAGAAACCAAGTGCCATAAGCAATCGGGTATCGGTCATTAGTAGGGTAGTCGTCATTAGACTTACCTAAATAAGCATCCAGATTAAGCAGAACAGCGTCTTAGAATCCTACAATCAAACAGCAAGAAAGCGATAAGGAACGCAACAGCAATAACAAGATTAAGAATTTCACGAACTAAAAAAGCAGATAAGGACAGCAAAAACGTATTAGAAATAGTAAATGGCCACGCGCCCGAAACCAAGCTAAGGAAACGACGGGCATTGATCCCGTTCGTGGGATCCATCAATAAATACATGTTCGGAATGCTAGACGAAGAGTCAGAGAAAAATTTGAAATACGCAGCCCAAACGGAAGAAAACAATGCCAGAAAACTGGCAAACCTTCTCGCAAACAAGACAGAGATCTTGGAAGCCCGATTAAGCACGGATAGAGCAGGAATTGAAGCACTGAATAAGAAGAAATGCCTTTCCCTGGGGGGTCCCATATCACTAATTTGTTTTAGATTGGTTACAGGCATAGGGAACAGCAACCAGAAAGCAGTCTAAAATAAACAAACATTACTATTTTATTATATCTAAAATTTCAACGGCTAGAATCTGAAGTACTCAAGATTCTTTAATTAAAAAGTTGTATAAAAATTTCAATTTTTATAGAATCATCCTGAAAATGTTTTTTTTTTAATAAGTTTTACGAGTCGTTGGTCATGAATCTAAAGTTAGATCTATGAAATTTTTAATCCAATTTTATATCGCCATATTGGATCCGACGTTTTTAATTTAAATATTTCACAAATCTAACTTTAGATTCGTGACCAGCGACCCCAAAAAACTCAGGATGATTCGATGAAAATTGAAATTTTTATAGAACTTTTCAATTTAAAAATATCGAGTACATCAGATTCTAGCCGCCATATTAGAGCCCCCATGATGTTTTTTTTAAAACAATAGACGGCTTTCAATAGAGTTTTTAAATATGAACATTTTGACATGTCAGGTATTTTTAAAGGTCTTATCCGAGTTGAATCTGCTACTATGTTTTTTACCTTCTGCTGTCACGTGTTTGTCAGAAACATAAAGGTAACTGAAGTATTATTAAAAATTATTTGAAGCCATTATTTGTGATTACAAATATTTTCAAAGTTGGAGCAGTTCTAATATCGAAATCGGCTATATTAGTAACGGAAATCTTTTTTTACGTTTGTGAGTGTCAGAAGCGCGTTAACATAGGTAAACTATTTTAAATTGTGCGATTAAAAAGTAGAAACCAAGACGAGAAAAATGAGACCTTTATCCATTATCTTAAATCTGCTTAAATTGTCAGCATTTTTGCAAAAGGTAAGAAATCAAGCAAAAAAGGTGAAAATCGACCATGTTTTTAAAATTCATAGTGCCAGTTCCATTTCGCATTAGGAGCCCAAAATTTGGCTGCCTTCCTAATTTTAGTTATATTTTAATATACTAAAAATTCAGCTCAATCGGCGAACTTTGTGGGCACCACTTTTTAAAAAAATCAATATATCAACCCGGTCATTCTCGTTCGAATAATGTTCATAACTTAACTTTATTACTGTGACTTAATTATTCAGACCCAACCTCACGATGAACGAATTAACATTACTTTATTAATTCGAAACGATAGCCTAGATCCACATAAACGTTATTTACGTCCCTTGAGGATGATATAAAAATTGGTTCTAAGTAAGTGTTATCGTAAGCATGCGCCAAGGTCGAATTTGCGTGCGTATTCTGTAATAGTATTAGCCGGAAAGAATATCATCCAGCCAAAGGAATGATTTACCGACTAGAGATAGGGGGATGTCAGTAATCGTCGGCCATTGACTGCTGATTATCTTGATCCTATTCCCCTCAGTACAGTTTGTATTTTTATTATTATTATACATATGTTTCTCAATTTTATCGTTAGTAATATTTCGCGACGGAACGGGACCTTGATCAAACTTAGTGATAAGAGTATTTAAAGCTGTAAATACTCTTATCATATTTTAAAGCTCTGCCCACAAAACTCGAGACATTCTCCTATTTAGATAGAGCCAATATACACATAGCTTAATTTTTTCAAATGATTTAGCAATGCTTAATCGAATCCTCTTAAATCTAGGCCTTTTAAATCAAACCTTATATCTAGCTTTAATCTAACCCTAAACTAACGTATAAGCTGTCATTTCCATGCAGGAAAAACTTTTTCCAGATTCCATAGTCCGCAAAAATAAAGAACATATGTTAATAAGCTAAAAAATATTATAAATAAATACCTTATCAGTTTTTCCTAATATAGTACAAATATCTTCGGAAAGATGCTGAATTATTTCAACGAATTCCGAATTCCCTTCCTCTATCAATAATATCAATTGTAGAACCACAGATGCAACTTGTATATCAACTTTCTCTTGAGATGTTGCAATGTCTTGAAGCCATAAAAATGCCTAGAAATTTATTAATAATTATATTCTTTTCAAAATTAATGTTTTATTATCTAATTAACTGTGATAAAGGTATTAGATGGTTGGCCGGTATAGTGATTTACCAGTAAACTGAAGGTCTCGGGCTCAAACCTAGTCTTCCCTAATACTCTTGGAGGTAGAGAATGTTATGGTGGTTTCATTTCATCAAAGCTAGAATACTTTTAATTTTTTCTATTAAGATATACATGACAGACAAACGTTGGTCAGCCGCCTAGCTTCGGTTGCCTTTAACAACAATATTGTAAAGATGTAAAGAAAAATTAGGTATTGTAGGCCAGGCCCGTTGTCGAAAATTCCTCATTTTTTTTTGCTAAAATTAAGTTGAGTACGGCAAGGTATGGAAAAAATAGGAAAAATTCCGTAGAATTCATTGAGATACTTTTCCTGAGCTTATTTTTCCGGGACACTTGCAAAATGGCGTCCAAAATTGGTCAAAAACTGTTTTTCTCATTTAAAAAAAAGACTAGACGGGATACAAAAAAGTCTTGGACAAAAATTTTAGAACTTTTTCGAACAAAATATTTAAGACGTACCCGATGCCAATTAATAAACAAATAAATTTGTTAAAGCAAAAAAAAAAAAAAAAAAACGTTAAAAATCGCGTTTATTTCAATTGTTCATATTATTTTTACCGGAATGATCACATGCTAACCACGTCCATAACCTGTGAAGTGTATATATATATATATATATATATAC
>UELV01088579.1:0-12484 GCA_900490015.1 Megastigmus stigmatizans | reverse complement strand
TATATATAATGACGAGATGTGTTTTTCTTATATCGTTACAGGCTACAAGACTATACTGAAATGCGTGGAAGGAAAATTCAGATCCGGGGAACTGACTGCCATAATGGGCCCTTCCGGTGCGGGGAAGAGCACGCTCATGAACGTTCTCGCCGGTTACAAGTAATTATCCTTACCTATACATCTATATTAGATATTATTTTTATCGTTTAGCAATTGCGTTACGGTTCTATAGAGTAAGTCTATATCTAAGTATAGGGGAAGAGAACTTTTTGAAGCGTTGGTTGTACAGTCGTTGCGTGAACCAATCGTGTCGATGGACGTTTATTTCCCAAGGCTCCGATAGACAATCATCGGTTGATTTGAGAGTACATTTTGATTTTGTGCTTAATTGGACAATAAGTATCGGTGTCCTGTTTCGATTTGTCAGATTTATACATGGGAGATTGTTGCTCAATGAGAATGCGAAATTGATTATACTACTTGCAAGAGTTGTACACAAGCACGTTGAGTAAATGAATTATAATGTGATAAATTGCTTAAATTTGTAAACTGGACGTACAAACTGATTTTTCATAATCATAAGTTCTGAAGATACATATAAATTATAAATTAATTGGAATTTTTTATCTTGCTCATTCTTTATTTGTGTATTCGTACTTTAATTATTTGTATAATCTTATAACGTTGTTTATAACAATTGACAAAGCAACAGCGAATAACATATTTTCTTACGAAATGATACTCTCGTGTTATTGATTTAAAGTCATTCATGCGAGTGTACGTTTTAAAGAATCGGGCCAAACTAAAAGTTGGATGGGTAACTCTTAAATATGAATTACATTTTTATGAAATGTTAATAAGATGTAAGAATAGATTTTTCACATCCATTTAAATTCTGTTTATATAATCGACTTAACAAGTAGTATAGAGTTCCAATACGAGTTACGATTATCGCGATTATTAAAATCAAGCACATTTCCTCCAATAAAATGAATTATTTGAGAAAGCGCAATCGCATTAAGTTTCTCCATAAGAAATTTCTAAGTTTGTTGAAAAATGCATAGTATCGAAAGAATATAGAGCATTATACAGGTACAAAAGTTTCCAGTAGCTAATTGTAAATCAGTGACGCTATAGTTGATAATTTAAATTTACCATTTCAAGTCTAAAACTTTATAATATCGTATTGTAATCGACTCTGTGTAAAGTTTAAATACGGTTTAGCATATAAGTATGAAGACCATCTTTTAAAGATTTACTGCTTTTTTTTTGTTCTTTCAAGTAAGAATTTTATTTGTTAATATAAGATTTATTGGTATCTCGCATGAATATACGCAAATTCGTTTGCATAGTTGAGAAAGCAATATACTCTATATTTCAAATAAAATAGCAGCCATTATACGTAGAAGATGGGAAGAGCCGCATTGCGACATTTACGTCTTAAAGAAAATTTAATATCTCATTGAAATCTAATGTTATTAAGAATTTATAATCAGATTCATTGGTTATATACGATTTGTAAAGTTTTTGCTGTCTCATCAAGGAAACTTTGTAATGGTAAAAACATTTATTTTGTCAAAAATTAATGAATATGTTATATAATTTTTTTTATTGGATAATTTTCTTTTGTTATATGGTGGAAAATAAATTTATACAATTTACTTTCTTACCTTTTTCTCGTTAAAATTTTTTAAATCAGGAAGATGCATTTATAAGTTCTTTAATTTTCCTATATTTTGAGATGTCATAAGTTAAGTCTAATATAAGCTTTGACCTTTTTTTTATATTTACGAAAATGTCGCGATTTGGCATGTATTTCTCGAAAAATAATTATTGAAAACTTTTTCTTTAGCTCTTTAGAACTAGTTCTGCAGAGCTATTAAGTTGCGCATACAAGAATATTGTATAGTCTTTGTGAAAAACCTTATTAATTTAGAAAAGCAATTTAAAATTAAATAAATTTGTATAGACGCGTGAATCTTTTCATATTCGTATTCTTATGATTATTTGGTAAACTTTTTTACTATTTATCAATCTTTATAAATACCTGATATGAAAATATTCAATTGTCCCTGTCTAATATCTTTCCTGCAGTTTCACCACATTCGATAATAAATATCAATTTTTCATTCCAACACCAAATATGCCTCGTGCTGGCACAAACACACTAAATTTTCAACACGCAAACAATCAACATTAACCGCAAACAAAAGTCCATCGCAGAGATAAGACCTCGGATAACCTCGTTAGCCTGTACATAAATCTAATTCGATTCGTCGATCTAATAGATGCACAGGAATAAGCTGGAAAAGCGCGCGCGGGACCTCGAAATGTGCAGCAGATGGCTCATTCTTATTCGCGTTCTCGATTACGCGATATATATTTTTCCTAGGCTCTCTCATCGCCCTCGACGCATATAAGGTATAGATCAGTTCAGTTGTCGACTCTCCTTCGGAGACGCGACAATGTCGATGCAACTCCGCTTTTTCCTGATGCCCTTACCCCAAGTATACCATCGGGACTTTGGGCCTATAATATACCCTTAACGATGATTTTTTCCTAAATTATTATAAAAGAGGAGCCAAGAACTGGATATGTGCGGCTGCGACTGACCTGATTTAGTTTTCAATCTCGAAAACAGGCTTTCAATCTTACCATTCCTACACGTATTACCACGAGCACATGAAAATTGCGGTTTCACGTTTGATTAAAGATTAAACGTCTTGTGCGCCGTTTAAGACCAGCTTCCTCATTAGTCAACAAACACTTTTGCCGAAAATTTATTGAATTTATATTTTTCATATCGCGTATATTAAAGTTATAGATAAGGTCGTACAATGGTTTATACTAGAAATGATAAAGAAGAATTTCAACGAGGTCAGAATAAAATGTAGTCTTTATATAGGAAAAGCATAAAATCTACTTCGTGTACTTAAAGCATAAAAAATATTAATAAATTTAAAAAAATCTACTTCTTTAGCATAGAGAACAATCATCAGCTCCGTTTTTTGGAATATGGTACTCATTAAATACACCCATTACACACTAAGTAGTACAGTATAAATTTAATACATATTTACCTTGAAATTCTAAGGAGGGTGTCAGTGTCGTGTCGGGATTCTTCTTTCGCAAAAAAGTAATAAAAAGTAAAAACTTATTTTTAGATTTTTGTATTAACCTATCGAGCTATCTAATAATAGTTGCTAGAAACCGATTGATACAATTCTTATGACCGTATTGGAGGCGGTTAAGAATTAAGTTGATATAGTCTAGTGCACGTACTACGTAGTGTATACGTACATACCATGATCAATAACTCGCCCTAAAAATATATTGTATACCTACATTCTATGCTATAATTATCTCGATAATTATCCCCGGTACAATTAGTTATTGTTTGTGAAAAATTCAACGCAACGACTGTCTTTTAACATTGATATAATATTCTCGTCGATAATAATCAACGCGCGTCACAATTTCTTCTTCTAGAACGTCAAACTTAAGCGGTTCAGTTTTAATAAACGGAAAGGACAGAAATCTGCGGAGGTTTCGAAAAATGTCTTGCTACATAATGCAGGACGACCGACTCCTGCCGCACTTGACCGTCTACGAAGCAATGACGGTTTCGGCGAATCTCAAGCTGGGCAAAGACATAAGTGTAGCATCAAAGAAAGTTGTGGTAAGTTTGATAATGTCGTTGTTATATATATATTGAAAGTCGGTCAGACTGTTTTTCTCTTTAAATCGATGTGGAATCTGCGAACTTTCATGCCGAAGAAAAATGGATGTTGCAATAACTTCGAGTCATTTTATGTTACTATAAATAACAAAATATTTTATTTTGTTTATTTTACACGATAATTTTGAAAAATACATATAATTCTTCTAGAGTATGATGCCTTTTATTTTGTTTCACTTGTTCGCTTGGGATTTCCCATAAATATAATAATGTAAATTAAAAGCATTGAACGTGACAAATTCACATTCAAATTCAAAAACTCTACAATCATTTCTAATACCGACAGTCAAAATTTTAACGTCGATTTATTTTTTGGTACAAAACTGTATGACATCATATTCTAAAATAGCAATTACTTGGCATGATGGATTTGCACTTGTATAAGCGAGAGATAAATAAACATAAATAAACTGCTGAGTATATATAAATATAACGAATGACCGAATGAAATTTACAGATTGAAGAAATCATCGAAACACTCGGCCTAAGCGACGCGAGTAATACGCAAACCCATTGTCTGAGCGGTGGCCAGAGGAAGAGACTGTCGATCGCACTGGAGCTAGTGAACAATCCACCGGTTATGTTCTTCGACGAGCCTACTTCCGGCCTCGACAGCTCTTCCTGCTTTCAATGTCTCAACTTGCTCAAGTCATTAAGTAGAGGAGGTATGTATAAGCTTGTTTTTTTTTTCCTTTTATGCCCTATGTATTTCGCAGCCTTTTCGCCGACTGGAAAAAGTGTTGGGAAAGTGTATTGTGTTTTAGCGGAGATCGTAAATGTTTCTACATTCGTTGCAATATTTTCTTTTTTGTTTGACGAAGTTATATATATCGACTTTTTAAATATATTCCTTAAAAACATGCGCATATTGCCTTATCGCTTTACGATTCATCGAATTCACTCTCAATAAAATATATATATATATAGAGACACGAGCCGTCTGCGCGCGATATCTCTACAAAGACACAAAGTGCACAAAGCCAGGTTTCTTTTTACAGTCTTTCCTCCGAGCAGCAAAGTTCGGCAAACTTTTAAGAGAAATCACGGCAAAACCGCGCGACGCATCCAACGATCCCTGTTTTTACTTGCTAAATAGATGGCTATATTGATTAAAATATATTTCTCGGAATTTCAGGAAGAACAATCATTTGTACAATCCATCAACCGAGCGCGAGACTGTTCGAGATGTTCGATCACTTGTATATTTTAGCGGAAGGTCAGTGCATCTACCAAGGGAACGTGGGCGGACTTGTACCTTTTTTGTCGTCAATGTGCCTCGAATGCCCGAGCTACCACAATCCTGCCGATTATGGTAAATTTTTTACCCCTTTATTTTATCAACTATTTTTATGCATTTAGATATAAAGAAAGAAAGATTGCGTTGACGTGAGTCAAGAAATAGAAGACGTTTAAAAGTAAATATTACTCTATCGTGCGAAGATCAATGATATGTGCAGGGAAAAAAGCACAGTTTGTGCCGACTAGATACTTGAAAAGTTTTTATGAACGAACTAGAGCGTGTCAAGTGCTATTTATGAATTCTGTAGAATATTCAATGTAATTGCTGCAATTTTTTTACACGGGTATCATATATATTACAAAGGCAGGAGTGGTTAATGTCCGGTTAAAGGCAGACATCGATATATGTTATTAATTCTACAAATATTACATATATAATGAAAAAATATTACGTATATAATGAATAATTCTATTTAATGGTGTTTTACCAGCAATCGGTAGATTGACTTTCCGTTCTTTATGGATGAAAAATTTCCGTCTTTTATACGTAAAAACACATTTGAGTACTGCAGAATGTATTATATGCTTTTAGTAATCAACGTAATGTTATGAATTTTTCTTTTCGCGTTAACATTAATGCCGATAGAGCGAATATTTTCGCTTTGTTATGGAAATCAGTAAGAATTTTAATATCGGAACCTTGATTTTATTGGAGTCTATCATATAAAATAAAGATCCAATACTTTAACACGGAGACGGCGTATCTTACTTCAACTCCGCGGAGCTGAAGTAATCCGCCAAAAATGTATTATTTATGCTACTTTTGGAATCTCCCCTGCAGCTTTGTAAAGAATATTTCAAGAAACTTCTTTCCTCAAATTGTAAAAGTTTAAAAAGACGTTCGGATATGCACCTTTCGGAAAGTACCATCCTAATGATATTTTCAACAAGTATACATTACAGATTCAAACTTCTTCTTAAAGTTTCCGAAGTCCAGTAAAAAAAAATCTGTAAAATATTTAGTCTGGTATAAAAACTCGTTAATGTATTCTGTCTGTGCAACGTTAATATAATTTTTTTACATTCATGTCGCATCGAGGAATTTTTTTCAATTTAAATAGAAACCGACATACATTAAACATAGAGCACAAAAAACATAGTTTTTCGTTTTCTCTTTGCACAAGTTAGATGAATCTCATTGAGATACTATAGAAATCGATGTATAAAGTAAGAAACGATAAAGCAGTAAACTAACGATACGTTCGTCGCTCCTCGCGTACAGTGATGGAAGTGGCGTGCGGCGAGCACGGGGAGTGCGTACACAAGCTCGTGTGCGCGGTGAACAACGGCAAGTGCAACAATTACCAGCACCATCAAGCGGCCCTAGCGGCAGCCCAGACGGTCTCGAACGACATAGCGAAGCAGTCGCCACCCCAGGAGCAGCAGACCAACAGTAAACCGGGTGGCGAACTTACGGCCCTGGTGCCGAACGGTGTGGCCAAGCCGACGCCGGCTGGTGGGAACGGCGCCACCGTACTCAACATGCCCGTCTCCTGTACGACCTCCCTCCTCGACAGCGCCGAGAGCATCGAGCAGAAGGTCGGATTCCCCACCAACGGCTGGGTCCAGTTCTGGATTTTACTCAAGAGGACCTTCCTCTCGCAGATACGAGATATGGTGAGTCCTTGCGTCTGCTATATGCAAATTAATCGGATGAAAAAGAAGTATCAACGTTTGTGTATGCGCTGTAGAGTAGTTGGACGATTTTTATATCGCTGCAGAAACCTAACTGCATTATTTATATCGACCGATCGTGATTTTACTAATTCGACTTCGTTATTGTGACTTTCAACGCTCGTTGATGTTTTATTCGATCCGATCTGAAAGATCGATGCTGTTGTGGCATTCGCCAAAAAAAAACCCTTAAAAGCTTTGATATCAAGATTACTCTATTGTTGCAGATATACGGATTAGTTCTAAAAGTTGCTGCTTATGGATTCTTACATCACTATCTAATTCTATTTTAAACGAGCTCGATTCATGCAAATTAATGTTGGATCCAGTATGTTTGTTACGATAGATTTGACAAGATAAGAGCAGTCTAAATGTAGATTTTGTCTATACTTAATTCGACGTACATTATCGATTTTACTTAAAAAAAGAAGTTAATAGACCTACGGGACTATCGCTTATAGAAGAGAAGCCAATAGCTATGTAAATTTAATAGTAATTTTATACTATCGTTACCGATCTTTCTTATAGCAATACTTTTTCTTATCGGAAAATCAAGTATTCAAAAAAAAAACTAGGGTTTTAAACGTTTCAAACTGTGTAAAAACTCCATTTTACCATATAAGACAAAATAGAAGGAAGCAGATCGCTTCGCAAAGCCATTACATCGGAAATATAACAATTGATTAAATTTTATTTACAGACATTAACGAGGGTAAGGCTGATTTCACATATTATAGTTGGTTTTCTTATTGGTGCAATTTACTACGACATTGGCAACGATGCCTCGAAGGCCATGAGCAATGCTGGTTGTGTATTTTTTACCGTCATGTTCATTATGTTCACCGCTATGATGCCTACAATCCTCACTTGTGAGTATTCAACCCTTCAAAGCACTAATCTATTATATCTGTAGCGATATTCAATATGACCTTTGTTCGTTTGCTCGTTTTCCAGTTCCAGTGGAAATGTCCGTTTTCGTGAGAGAACACTTGAACTATTGGTATTCTCTCAAGGCCTTTTATTTAGCGAGAACCTTGGCTGACATACCATTTCAAGTAAGCATCTTTTCATATTTTCTCCCGAATAATCTGCAAAGGTGCAACAGTACGATAATTGATTATACTTTGTTGGATGTTGCAGATCGTGTATTCGATAGCTTACGTCATCATAGTCTACTTCATGACGTCGCAGCCATTGGAGACCGATAGGTTTTTCATGTATCTCAACATTTGCATTTTGACATCATTGGTCGCCCAGTCAATCGGCTTACTGATCGGTGCAGCAATGAGCGTCGAGGTAAGACACACATTTTCGTACCGAGATTCATCGCTGTTGTTCGTTTCGTTTGTCGTGCGCGACTGCACATAGGTGCGCGTGTGTCATTAGGAAAAGCCATAATTGTTGACTTGTCTATATGCACGCATTGGTTTATCAATTACTGCAATATTTCAATCATGTTTGCGCGTAACTATACTCATAAATATTTGTCTCGTATACGATGATTAAGCTACGGTAATAAAGCATGTTTCAGTCGTGCGTAATGGATTCTGTTTCAAATTAATTCTTTACATACACATCGATATATAAAATGTTGTTTTGTACAAATTTAGCATCGGTTTTTTAAAATCTTGTAAAGTTTTCGGAATTCGTTATTTTAAAAAAAATACAAATGAATATACTTTGAACAAAAAAATAATTGCTAATGTCCGTATTTTTCTTCTTTCTGTTCGATGCTCCACATTAGACGGGCGTGTTCATCGGTCCCGTGACGTCTGTCCCGATAATCCTCTTCTCGGGCTTCTTCGTCAACTTCAGCGCCATGCCGAGTTACCTAAGGTTCCTCTCCTACGTCTCGTACGTGCGCTACGGCTTCGAGGGCGCCATGATCACCGTCTACGGCTACAATCGCCGATCCCTCAAGTGCTCCGAGGACTTTTGCCTGTACAAGTCGCCGCGCAAGTTCCTCACCGACATGTCGATGGACAAGGCGGTCTATTGGGTGGACGCGGTCGCCCTCATCGGCTTCCTCATAGTTCTCCGCATCATCGCCTACTTCGTGCTCAGGCTCAAGCTGCGCTCGTTACGCTAAGCGGCTACTATATGTTATATATACATATGTACGACAGCCTCGAGCGACTCGAGCACAACGGAAATCAATCTCTAAAGGATATATAAAACACACATGTACATAGACAATAAACGGAGACGGGAGCCTACATGGGCGTATATATGTAAAAGAGTGCACGATTCGTTGTACGAGGGGGAAGAGAGATGAGAATCTCGTGCATCGATTGCGATCGCGTGGGGACAGGTGTCGAATCGATCTCGCAGCGAGGAAACACTTCCTCTATATCACTCGGTAATTCTCTCTCCTTGTCCCAACGTGTTTTTCTCTTCAGACAATATATACGTAGGATGAATCTATTTTGTTACACATCTGGCCGTGTTATAGGAATCTATTTCTTTTCCCCCTCGGAAGAACATTAATGGGGTTTTACTTTGGAGTAAACTATTTTAATACGTTCGCGACTCTTAGCTGCATTACCGTACAGCGCGATTAAAAACGATGACTTCGCGGTATAGGAATCCACACGATTCTTTACTCTTTGTTTATCATTTAGGTGTTTAACGGCGGCGAGCACATTTATTATAAATTTAAAACACATTCACACACACATTATACCATATTATTTTTGTTATACCTAACATTTAAATATTCGTTAGATCATAGAACGTTACTGTTGATGCGGCATTATAAAGTTTATAACAATTTTTTGTTACTATTACTTCACTGTGCAATATATTTCTCTACTGTATCCATTCGATATCGTTACTCGTATACAGCCAGTATAGCACTCGGCATTCAAAGCTATAACTGGCTTCGAAGATTCACAAGATCGATTCGGCACTTGTCCCGACACACCTTTTTTACTTAGAAACGAAAGAACAATTATAAAAAAAAAAAAGAAAAAAAAAAGATGAAACGAAATAAATGATCTCTGCGAGCGCGAAAAAGCGGTCGTGATACGCAAAACGACTGCGCGTTCGCACGCTAGAAACAAATATGTATAAACGAAAAACGAAGCAAAAAAAAAAAAATAATAAAAAAGAAAAGAAAATAATGTGAATCAACAAAACGTAAGACAATTCATATTGTGGACACAAGACAACACAGTACACACGGACATATGTGCGCGCGATACCGATAGTTTTTACGCTAGTTTCCAAGTCGCTTCGCCGATGCGTCGAGGCCCCGACGCGACGTTTTTATATAGAAAAAAAAAGTAAGGGATTAACAAAAGAAAAGAGGCAGAAAAAATACATATATATGAAAAAAAAAAAATTAAAAAAAAAGAACACATTAAATATGAGAAGTCGACTCGAAAGTATCGTAGCGTAAAGTTGCCTTAGTTTTTGTGGTACTATCGCTATATACATATACATATTATATGTATGTCTAGGGATACGTTGTATGTATTCGAATTTTATTGTTTTTTTTTTATACCGTAGTTAAGGGGACAATTATATTGCTATGCTATATATGTATGATTTTAAGTAAATATATATATATATATATATATATGGTTATATATATATATATTGAGTCGGTGCTTGCCGCGCATCGATATTATATACGTTGTATAATTAATTATAAAAGAACTTAGAGAGAGAGACAAGAAAAAAAAGTTTTGTGATAATGACAAGGCGATCCCTCGTCCTGTTCAGCGAACATTTGATCCGTTACGAATACGTTTGTTTTTTTTATCATTGTTTTCCTCGGTTTCGTCGGGCGTGTGTATACGTGTGCGAGTGGTTCATTATACGATAGTGCGCTGTATTTCGAGAAAGTATACGCGAATGCTTTATTGAATTTTTACGAGATTTTTTAGAGCTTTCGGTTGGGCGTGATAATTTTTATTATTATTTTTTTTAGCGAAGAGTGATAATCCGTATAAGTGCAGTGCTACCGTTTTTTTTCCTTGCACAGGACGAAGAAAAATCGTACTTTGTCATCATCAAAATTTTTGTACATCGTTGCATTACGAAAACATTGTGTGTCGTATAAGTGCGAATGGGTCAGTCCTTGAAAACTTTTGTTTCTCCTGTTCTCTTTTTGGTATAACGTATTATATTGATTATAGATAGTCGATTGTGTATAAGCCACGTTTTTATCACCATATATTATTTCTTGTAATGTACGTTTTATGTGGCTTTCTTTGTTGAAAGCGGCGAAGGCGGGCCATTTTATTGAAGATGTTCTTTGATTGAAATCGCAATTCGTTTCGGTGAAAGAACACAGCGCAAATGTAGTTGGAATTGTTTTTTTATTTTCTATACTTACTCATCGCAATACTGTCACATTTTAGTTGATTATAAAAAAGTTATGGGTTTTTATGAGCAACTGATTCTGTTTAATCCAATAAATTATATTAAAATTATATTTTACTGCACTTTATGATTTCTTATTGATTACATTGGGCTTATCTGCACTTTTTCTTTATTTCACGCATAGTAAGATAAGAATCTCTTCTACTTCGTTCTTTTCATGCATTCACATTTGTCGTCTATACAAATAACAAAAGTTAAGCTTGCAGAGTTATAGTTTATATTGTTTTATTCTGGTAATAGATTTGCTGTAAAATTACTTGGTTTCTGGCTAGAGCGTATACTTTAAAATAGATACAAGACAAATAATTTATTGAACGTTGGTTACCCGAAACATTTGTACTGAACCAAAACTTGTGCTGCTTCACTGTTAAAGCGCTTAGCTACAGTCAATCTTTTCACAGCTGGAATTGGAATTAAAAAAAAACCTCCATTCGCATATTATTGTTCGTGATAAAGCAATTACGCGAGTTTTTATTTTGCTGCCGTCATTATTAAACATGTACATTTCAAATTTTATCGAGATTTCCGCGTTTTTAAGTATTTGACTAAATTAATTCGAGTAAATTAAAAATACGGTCTCAGTTTTAATATTATAGTTCCGGATGAATGAATTTATTAAGGTCGAATCTTGACAAAATAAAGAAAATAAAATAAAACTATTGATTTCACTTTTCTATCGTTTCGGTAAAGGAACTTTTGGCCAACTTTTTTATACGACACGAATACAAAGTTCTCTTACGATTTAAGTAACGCGTAGCTCTACGAATTAGTTAATTAGTCAATTGCTTGGGCTAGTTTTATATCACCCGCGGACAAAATGAGACAAAAATGATTGTTGTCACAGTTCTGCACGTACAGAAACGCCGCGCACTCGTTAAATTCCAAGAATTTACCAAAACGCATTCCGTACAAATAGCGGATATGCAATAGTTAAAATTGATTCTTTGGCGCATAATCGACTAGCCAGACGAGATATACGACCTTAGGTCGACATATAACATAAACAATACATATACATTAGCGAGACTCTCGTGTATCCCTCCAATTACAAAAACTGAATAATGAAAAAAAAGAAAAAAGAAAATAAAACGAAAAAAGAGAAGATCGAGGCCGAGCGAATGCATATACGAAACATAATAATAGACGGCCGCTGCAACATCCTCGGGCCGAGGCTTTGGGGAAGCACACGATGAACGATTTAGAGAGAAAAAAAAAAGAAGGACGTTATAGAGTCTAGGAGACTTCGAATATCCAACGATTGCCTCGACGCTGCCACGCCAATCACTTTAGATACTTACACGCTGCCCAGAGACGCCTGTGCATTTATAATTAACAAACAAAAAACAAAGAGAATAAAATACGTGACGTATGTAAATCTATGAC
>UELV01088576.1:10013-34798 GCA_900490015.1 Megastigmus stigmatizans | reverse complement strand
ATATATATATATATATATATATACTTTTTACGCTCGTCACAAAGGCGCCTCTCTACATTGATTATTATTGATTCGGTTTTCAGGTTTTTCCAGCAGCTAATTCAATCCGACCGCCGAGTAATAAGGAAGAAGCGGCCGATGGAATCAATACGGCGAATGATGCCGAGGTTGCTGAAGGCATTAAACGGGCTTCGGCGTATTTTATTGGCGCTAAGGGTTTTGTTTAATTTTAATAATCAGCAGGATAAAGAATGGGGCGCCGAGGTACGCAGGGGTACGCGGCTGAATAATTCATCGGCCAAAAGGTACAGTATACGAATCTATTGTTGGGGCCGAGGCGGAATGTATTATTAAAGGGAAGGAACCATCACCAGCCTCATGCCGACTCTCTATCTGTTCTTTGTATTAATATGTAACTCGTCTACCTCCATCTAATAAAGTCATAATTCGCGGTTGCTTTGAATGCCGCACACACCGGCTCCGCATATCTCCTCGTATTCGGGATATTCTCTAGCTTCGAACGCCAAAAAGAAAAATAATTGATACGACTCCGACTTTTTTTCCTTTAATCTAATTGAATATTTATGCGAGTGTCACGTTTGATAGGAAAGTATTTAGAAATTTCACGCGAGGAAGTCTTTGCAGAGTACAATATATTTTAGACTGTTATCGTCAGGCGTATTTTTTAAAAGTAATTTTTGAATACATAGTCATTCGAAATATTATTTAAATTATTAAATGCTGTTATAGTTTGTTGTACAAAGTATGCGATAGAGTAGTATTTTGCTTCTATAAAGGTAAAAAAGCTATAAAAGAGGTAAAATTTTTGTTATTGTTTGTTATTGATTTATCGATTCTTCTATACTGCATAAAATAAATTGATAAAATAAGCTATTTTCTTTTTACTGGATTGAATTTATTTTTTTTATTTGCTGTTTGCTTTATAACTTTATAGTAGCAGATACGAGAAACTTTAATTGCTAAAACATATGTCCAAAATGTAAAATTGTTTTTATAAAAGAAATATTAATATATTAAAAATAGAACGTTTCGTAGACGGTATATTTATGATATACATTTGAATGCATTTATTTACATATATAAAATTTAGAGACATTTTCGCCTTTTTATTTACAATCCAAGAAAAAATACGCAGTGCTCACGTCATTGACGCAAATATAGAAAGCATTTCAGCTTAGCTTACGACGTGGAATTACGTATCCTGTATAGGCGAGGGAAAGTTTTGTGACGGGAGACATTTTCATGTTAAACTTTGAGTCTCACCACTTGTTATTTTAAGAAAAATAACATTACTTTTATACTATTACATGTCTGAAATCGCAGGGATAAGGAGTAAGTATATGACTTGAAAGGTTTGGTTTATAGAGGTGGTTTCACAAGAATACAAATATTTATACTACGTACTTGCGTGCATGTCAATTATTTCTTTCAATGGGAGGTAAAATACGTTGGAAACAAAGTATTTAATATTACACAATTTATATTTATCTCGACTGCTAATAGAAATAGCGTAAATACAATTCTAAAGAGATGAGCTATCCTCAAATGCAATAATATTAATTAGTAGTTGAAAAATTTTAAATTCTTATCTCGTTATTTTATTTGTCGAAAAGAGTTTTAATGTATAAACGTTCCTTCTAGAAGTACTGTAAATCTAATAGTAAGTTACATATGTATATATCCGAGCTCAGATCTTTTGCTTCATACTGGCATTTCATGTGCAGCGTTAGATATTTATTCGCGATATATACATCATATATATATATATACATTTTTTGTCCGGCTAAAAAAAGCTGGGCGTGTATATAATAAAGCGCGAGCTATAAAACATATCCTTATACTCGCTGCATAATGAAGAAGACGTTGGGATAGGAATTGAGATTTCTGTCATTGCTCATAATTTTCTTCTACACTAAATAAAAAGAAAAACAGTTTGGTGACTCTCTTTTTCCCTTTAATCAGCCGAGGGTCATGTTTTAAAAGCAAATCCCTCAAGTTTACTGCTGCTCCCCCCCCTCCCCCTACCTACAGCGACTCCGCTGAAATTACACGAATTTCATCTAAAATTTATGCAGAAGAAATTCCACGCTTAAATCTAAAACTATTTACAAGAGAGAGAGAGAGAGAGAGAGAGAGAGAGAGGGGAGGATGAGAGAGAAATAGAGAGATAGAGAGAGAAGTCCAGAAATGAGGAGCATAGCGTAGTACCGCGCTACCTTCTTCTCTTTAACTTTCTCTCTCTCTCTCTCTCTGGATCTGGCCTCGCCTTAAGTATAGTTGTCTCTGTTGGTCTGGAGGTCGCCTCTGGGGCACACAGAGTGAGAGAGAGAGACAGAGACAGATACAGAGAGTGAGAGAGAGACAGAGGAGGACGAGGTGTGCGGCGAACAAGCCATGGTCTCTGTGTGCGCGCACGGAGCCCTGGGAGGGAGCGGCGCGATTTGAAATTCAACGATGCTGGACGTTAACTAGCAAGGCCACGCAGATCGCGCGCGCACACACACATACAGAGAGAAGGAGCAAGGGAGCGAGGTATACACATGCAACTGCACGCACAGGTTCTCAGGTCTTGTCGTCATTACTGCAGCAGCAGAGAGCGAGTCTGCAGCTACAAGCGTGCGAGGGCAAGAAAGCGTCTAGAGAGAGACAGCGAGAGAGAGAGAGAGAGAGAGAGAGACCAAGTGAGCGAGGGAGGAAGGGGAGGTGAACTCGTAAAGGCTGTCTCGTAACATCGAGAGCGTGCGCTCGCGCTATGTGCTTCGCTGCAAATTTCAGCCTGTGCATGCCAACTGCAAACACCTTGAGAGAAGAGAGATAGAGATAGAGAGAGAGAGAGAGAGAGAGAGAGAGAGAGAGAGAGAGAGGGGCGAGGGGAGGTTAAGGACATAGCCACGATGTAAGAAAGGCCGGATGTCCGTCGGGGGATGCACGTAGAAAGAGAGAGAGAGAGAGAGAGAGAGAGAGAGAGAGAGAGAGAGAGAGAGAGAGAGAGAGAGAGAGGGAGAGGAGAGTTTTTACGATCGCTGTGATTCGGTTTAACAAGACTGGTGTACTCGTGGCCGGGGCTTGTCGCGATATACAACTCCGTAATTTCATTGTTTTTATTGTTTATTTACCGCAGAGGGGTGAAGGAGGGCTCGCACTTGGATACGAGCGACCGAGTAGATATACCTACAAGAGGATCGATTTTATTATATACTTCATCTACTTTGGATTGGTTTTAGATTTATTTCTTATCTCGAGCTTTTGTGTGATAGGAGACTACTATCAATTGTGTGTTGGGACTTAAGTCTCTTGTTGAATGAAGCAGTCATGAAGAATTGAAATTGTGACTTTTTTGAATTATTGATTAAGAATTGAAGTTGTGACTTTTTTGAATTATTAATTAAGTAAATCATATTTTTTTAATATTGTATTCATTTTTTCTAACGTAAAATCCGCATATTCGTAAAAAATAACACTTTTGAAAGATCGATGATTTTGAAAACAGATGTAAGTAAATAAAACGAAAGTTTTATGAAAAGATTTAAACTAAGTATTATTTTTGCAATAAAGAATAGACTTAATTAGATTTGGCTAAAAAGTAAAAATATAATACTTGTAAATAAGGGATATAACGTGGAATATCTGAATTTTTGTCATGCCAGAAGATTCGATTAGTTTTGAATTACGATACGAGGACTTTGTATACTTTAACTTAAAGTCGAGTTAAAATTGCGATCGGGAAAAAAAGTTGTTGGTTTATGTACTACAAGTCGTTATGAAGTTGGCCGGCGTCGTCTGTTCCGAGTACGCCCAATGTCCCAAGTTAAATATAGGATCGAGGTAAATAAATCAGCGCTCCTCGGCATGCTAAATGAGCCAGCGACGAAGCCTCGCGACGCATCCCACGCCCGAGACTCTCCCATCAGCTATAGACCCCCTCGCCAGTTCGCCTTTTCACTATTAGTATTTATCAAATTCTTGTTCTGGCCTCGAAATATTGGCTAGAGCGATCTCTCGAGCGAGGGGCGGGATCTTTCTGCAGCTACTTCACAGGAGCCGGGTGAGAAACTTTCATTTCAAAATAATTGAACCGTGAATTTATTCATGATTAATTTTCAATTTGAAACTTTGGCTCTGAAACATTAGCTATATATTTACTGTGCAAAGTGCTTCGCTTCTTATGGACTTGGGCACTAGGAGCGCGATGGCGAACCAAGAATTCACTTTTTCAAGGGCTATTTGTATCGAGTTCTCGAGTGGGTCCTCGAATCGTGCCAGGATATTGACTGTGAATTAATTTCTGAATGAATTGTTGAGAATTTTGCAAAAACGCTAGATGTTATAAATAAAATTAGTTTTAATCGTTCATATTATTTATAGAAAGTATTTCGCTTTCCAGGCCTGGTAAGAAAAGTCAGATCGATCCACACGATAAGCACACGAGTCGCTGTGAATTTTCAACAATCAATATTCAATGATAATTCGCATTTCTTTCCCGTAGGCGTTTTTTCCCCTCCCCAGCAACAGCAACAGCAGCAGCAGTACTCGCTTGTTATTAAGATAATCGATTTTATTTTAGCGCTATTTTAACGAGTACTCGCAAGTCACGGGAGAGCACCGTATAATGCCCAACGCAATTTCACGACGTTTGGCCGTAAAAGGGGGAAGAGGTGGAGAGAGAGAGAGAGAGAGAGAGCGAGAGAAGGAGAAAAACGATAGCCTCTGAACCGTCGAGGTAATGACCGTAAAACTGGGCGTCTGACGCGAGCATACGTGGAAGTAAGCCATTGAAGCTATTATCTGCGTTATATTGTAGCTGCTTTGGCCTGTATAGGGTGCAGCCGCGCACCGAGGGCTTTAGACGACTGATCTGTTTCAAGTCGACTCGTACGTACGCTCGTACCACTGAAAATTTGTTTTCGATGCCGTAAAACGCGCCGCGCTACAGCTATATACAGTACTATATTGCTGCTACTGCTGCTGCTGCCGGCGCCCCCTTTTTTTATGCCGTTATTTTGCCTAGAGCTCGTACAATGACGATTTCGCCCCCTTTCGTAATGTCTTTTAAAACTCGCGAGCCCGATTTTCATTACCTTACCGCAACGCAACGCAAAGCCCATAAATAGTATACCGCAATCTATTTACCCCATCTCATTGTTTACGTACTATAGCCTCGCTGCAGTGGCCTCGAAATCATTTTTATATTTATCAATACGAATTTTTGTGCCATTATTGTCCATTCGCGATTTTTATGCGCAGCGGATACTGTCGAAGGATATTAGGTACAGCCGCGGACTCTCGGCTAAGCAGTGCAGTTTGCATCCCGAAAGCTATCGATTCCGTTATGAAGCGCAGAACTCGCGGCAAGTTCGCCGCTATGGATAAAGTGACTTTTCCGTTACGAGAGTTGGCACACGCGGCGAGGCTCTCTCTCTCTCTCTCTCTCTCTCTCTCTGTACGCGTACGTGGAACATAAAAATCGGAAAATAGGTAGATTTGGTAGCGGCTACACGCGTCGAGTGTCCGTATAATAATAGTCCTCGTGCGCGGCACACCAGCCTGTCCTCCACATTTTTCAAGCTAAATCGTCGCTCCCCCCGGCCGGCGCATGAAACGAATTTTCGACTCTGCCGGGGCCGGTATCGCATTACTCCCTCGTTTCGTTCCCCGCGCCCGGCGGCGGTAAACTTTCTCCGCAAAAGGCTGCATCGGGGGCTGAGATTTATCTCGGTGACGCGCGCGCGCGGGCCGATATAAAAGTTGGGTCATCGGTAGTGCGTATATAGTGTCCGCGAGCTGCACCGGCAAAGACGCGGCAGGAGCAGCAGCAGCAGCTGTAAGAGGGGCTCCGGTGCAGAAGCGCTACTACTATAGCAGGCAAGGGGGACGAGGGACGGGGTCGAGTTCTCCGGGGCTCGGTTCTGCAGGTCCCGAGCCGAGCAGAAGAACGGATAGAAAGATAAGTATACGCGCGTGTTGAGCGTGGAAGGCTGGCTGGGCCACACTGCTGACCTGCTGCTGGATACGCGGTATATACGTGTTGCTGCTAGGAGTTGTATACGCGCGGCCGGCTGCAATGCTACATTGCGAGGATATTTCGAACTTGGGCAATAATGCCGCAGTCAGTTCCAGAAGCCCGCGGATAGTTCGCCAAACTCGTATCGTCCGCCTCCTCTCTCCCCCCCCCTCTCTCTCTCTCTCTCTCTCCCGCTCTTCTCTCTTCTCTCTTCTCTTTACGCGCGCGCGTGTGTGGGCGTGTATGTGTGTCTAACTATATATTACTATACGCACGGTGTCTCCCTCGCGCTTAGCTCTAGTTGTATCTTTCCCGCTGGGTAATCTCGTATATTCCATTCAATAGGCTGCATTTCTGATTCAATTTTTTACTCGTGGTTAATTAATTGAAAGTTTTGCGAGAGAAGTGGGTTGTACTTTGCGGTGGCTTACACATTAAATGAAATGCACGAGTGTCATCTTATTGTTTTTATTTAGATATGCGAACAAAGCTTCTTTTAAAGATAATTTCTTAGTTAGAAATTTTTCAAAGGATATTTATTTATACTCGACCGACTGCTCCATAATAACGCATTTTTATATATAGTTACAGATTATTGGAGCAAGTATCGTTTATTATAGTCTTTAAAAGAACGTTTTTTCCTTTTAATTTTACTCGCGGTACCAATGTAATACAGCTATACAGCTATTATGAACATTGAGGAAATTTTAAGGGCAATCATTGAGTATAGCTGATAAAGTACGATCAAGTTTTAATCCAGTGTATCCTTGCAGGTAAAACAGCTCACATCGATCGCGTTCTTCGGGCTGCAGAAAATACAAATGTCCCTCTGCATATCCTTAAAAAGCGATTGTCTCGCGCCTAAATTCACCTGCACCTATATACTGCAATAATATCGACAAGTTGGTGCGAAAACATGAAAATCGTCCGTTTCTGCACTGACGGTGGCGGTCGCGGGCCAGGCCATCTCACAGTCGACTGCTCGCGTCCACTTAATTTCATTGTCGCTTATCTCATCCGTTTTATTGCGCCCCGGGATCTACAAAAGCGCACGCCAGTCATTAACGATCAAGACACGAAGGCGGTGGGGCTTTGTTCCGGCCCATAAGATAGGGAGTGAGCGCCCGAGAGAGAGAGAGAGAGAGAGAGAGAGAGAGAGAAAATTCTCTCCTATATACAGGTATATGTTAGGTGGAAAATAGTCGAGCGGTGCCGCGCGGAGCTATCTCACGGGGCCCGAGGGCTCGAAATAAAGCGTAGTCATTTTGCACAATTATATCCTGCCTCGTAGCCACTAAGGACGCCCTTTTCTTCCATTTTCCCAGAATATCTCTCACTCTCTCTCTCTCTCTCTGTCTGCCCCTGCGATGGTATATCCCCGATCTCTCTGTCTTGCTCGCACCACATTACTACACTTTTAGCTTTGGTCGTTAATAAATGTGTTCGCTAAAGTGTCGGGTAGAAAGAGAGAGAGAGAGAGAGAGAGAGAGGGAGAGAGAGAGAGAGAAAAAAAAAGGGAAGCGCCAGAAACAGGAACAGTTGAAATAGCGGAAAATTTCTTGTACCTCGTCGCTACTACGAGCTTAATGCCATTGGCGTAATAACTCGAAAGATTTTAGCCTTTTTATTTCTATTATCTTTTCTTCTTTTTTCTCTCTCGTTCGCTGGCTGGCTTTGAGCGTCGCTGCAGCTCGAGACGCTCGCTGATTCCCGGGCTCCTCTCCTTTCACACTCTTCCGATATATATATATAAGAAAAAGCAGCCGAGAGTGAAATAGGGATAACGGATAACCATCTCCGTGGTCCGCGCACGCGCGGGCGAGCAATATTTATTGGAGGTACGTGGAAAAAATGTCGGAGCAGCGCGCGTGGCCAATCCGCGAGACACGCATCTGCCGCCGCCACCGACGCCGTAGCTCGTTTTGCCTCGCGACTTAAATCGTTGTCCGTTAAACGTCGTGCTGCAGCTGACACCTTTTTATCATAGAATTACTTCGGCCGCGCCTCAGCTAATCTTGTGTATATCTATACGAACAGAGAAGAAAAGAAACGAGGAAAACAGTACCGCAACGTTCGTTGTGCTACGCACGTTTTATTTTTTGCCAACATAAGTACGGTAACGGTGGGCGTTGGCGAAACGGCTCAATTCAATGGAAATAAGGCTCTTATAAAAATCCGTGCGTGCGTGAAAACTGCAAGAGGGAGGACGGGGAAAGGGAGAGTGGAAAAAAGCACGTTAGCACGCGCGCGCTCAACACACAGAGGGAGAGAGAGAGAGAGAGAGAGAGAGAGAGAGAGAGAGAGAGAGAGGATGCGCGCGAGACCGACAGAGACAGAGTATGTCGCTCCTGGGAAATAAACGCCGGAAGACAAGCTCTTTGGTCGGATAACGTGGGCCGCGCGTTCCCTCGTCACCTTGTCCCGACCAATGAAGCGAGCTGCACCACTGCGGCCGAGTGAAAATGATAAAAAACAAAAAATAGAATAAAAAAAAAAAGAAAAAAGAAAAAGCGCAACTGGGGAGTAGGGAAAGAAACGCGAGGGAGGAGTGGAAACGAAAGAGCTCGTAGAGCACAGAGCCGGTGACAACGACGCCGCGCTGAAGCCCCAGCTGCAAGCGGAAAAAGCAGCACCAGTAGTAGCAGCAGTAGCAGCAGTAGTAGCAGCAGCGGACAAGTGGTAGTTTGAAATTTCAAATTCATTTACGTCCACGTCGCACAGTTTTAATCCGCTTTAATTGTGAAAAATTGTCGAGTGCCAGCGCCGCTCGCGCGCCCTACCATTTTTTCCCCACTTTATCTCTTTCTTTGCCACCTCCTCCTTCTTCCTCTCTCTCTCTCTCTCTCTCTCTCTCACGCTCGCACCCGCTACTATCTCGACGAAATTCTCTCTCGTCTCTTCCCCCGTCCCCCGCCTTTCCGTCCCCCAATCCCGTTACGGGTTACGAATTTGCAAAAAAAAAAAGAAAAAAACAGGAGCGGGGAGATAAAAGAAAAAAAAGCGCTAAGTCGCGAGAATGCAATTTTCTCTCCCCTTCTCTCCTGCAGTTCGGAGCTCTCGCTCTCTTTATTATTCGAATTACAGAGGATGATGGCGCATTCGTTGCACCAGGGATCGCATTGCTCATCGATTTGTCTTCTCTATTTTTCTCTAATTGTCTCTCTATGCCTCTGGTTCCGGCTGATTTAGGTTGAAGGAGACGATCGACGGGCCTCTGGAACTGTCGATACTGCCTTCATACATCTGACTGCCACCTGGACGGTTAGTACTCGCCGATTCATCTTCGTCTACCATCGATGCTGCTTCCACATTCACCCTTATTGTATGTTTCTTCAGATTAACGTCCATAGCTCGCCGCCTTTTTATCCCGTCGTTTATGAGTTTGCGCCAACTGAATTCGAGATCGTGAGATCGGCGGCGCATCAGTGACAGGTGGTAAGTTTCGATTTCCTCGTACTGCCGGACGATTTCGTCCTCCTCTATTATGTACTGTACACAGCCAAAGCAGTGATTTATCAAAATTTCCTACTCGTCGATAACTTTTTTTTGCTACGTTTCTAACAGAATTTCGCGATCTTTTTTCTATAGTGTACAATAAAATGGAGCCCAAGTTTTTCGCAAGCTTTATAAATTAATTTCATAAACCTAGGTTTTCTGGGAAAGCTGGTTGTTGTTGCAAGGGTGACAAAAATGAGCTTAAATTTTTTTACATCACGAGTTTAGCCTTATTAGCGTTGTAATTATGCGTGCGTGGTTTACAATTTTGTTAAAATTGCTGTTACCGTAGTAACTATAAAATTCACATCAAACTACTGTAGGTATAGACGAATATGTACAGAGACCAAAAAGTCTGTAATTACAACAATTTATAATACTTACATCGCCTCGAGCGTTTATGTCGTCCGTGACGGAGTCTAAATGTTCCCTGGCTTTGGACGATTGAGCGGCTAAGAATTTTTGCTTCTGATGAGGAAAATTGGTATTGACGGCTTCCTCGAAAACCTCGCCTGCCCTGGCGATTGCATCGCGGCGTTTCGCCTCCTTCATGCGTGCCTCTTTCTGCATCCTCAGCACCGGCTCGCGACGCTTCTCCAGCTCTTCCTCCTTCAGGCCCTTCTTCGTCAGGATCGTTCGCTCCATGCGTTGTAGTTCGCGCGCCACCCAACGCTCTCGCATCCTATCGGCTACACGCTTGCTCCCTTTTTCCTGTAGATGATTAGACTTTTTAATTTTTAATTTTTTAAAGAGCTGAAGAATAAACGGATGGGACCTTTAATGATTACGTTCACAGCTTTTGAAAGCAATTTTATTAATTATTCAAAAATTAGTTTCCTTTAGGACATCGCAAACACGTACGTAATTCACGCATGCGTAAATAAACTTAGCGGAAAAATGTCCTTTCATATATATATATATATATATATATGATGATTTCAAGTGATTGAATAAAATATTTTTAATTTGTATAACACAAACAAAAGGAACTGCTTATATTATAAATATAAATTCGATCAATATAAAAATGAAAAATAAGCACCACACGATGATTTTTATAATAAATTAGTTTGACGTAAGAATGTAAGTATAATAGGGCCGGGTTTAGTCAGACTTTAACAATTCAATATTTTTTCATGCCTGTCCCATTTTTACATAGATTTATGTAAATAGTAATGTATTTTTAACAGCGTTACCTTAACCTCTCCAGTAGCTTGAACTTTTACTTCTTGTTGTGCTTGTTGCACTGCCTCATCTACAACTGGTTCATTAGTACCTGCTTTATCTGCTTGCTTCTGTTCTTCCTCTTTAGCTTTCAATTCCTTTTGCCAAGCCTTAAAATCTTTAATCTATCAATATAAAAACCAACAATAATAATTTATCCTTTCATGTGCATTTTGTTAAACAAAACAAGCGTCCAGAAACATATTAAACGGATCGGGCGGCGAAAACACGTCGAGCTAGTTTTATTTTTCAACCTGGTTAGTAAATGAAGCCTCCCGTTTAAATTAAACGAAATATAGCTTCGACCCGCCGTCCGTTCTCATCAAGGCGCTTACTTTTAAATTTGAAATAGGTTTTTACCCGATCAACTTCTCGGTCAACGAATTGGCGCAACCACTGAATGTCACTTTGCATCTTGGATTCGGATTCGGACAGAGCTTTAGGAGTGAGAAAAATCCTGAGCGCTCCATTATAATCGCAGAATCCAAGGCATTGGGGATTTAGAGGCAGCTCGTGTGCATAAACTCCCGTGACTATTAGTCCGGACAGGCTTTGAGTCATATTTGGCTCGTGGGTTTTAATATAGATATCCCAGATCTCGACAGTGCCGTCATTGCGACCGAGAAGGATCACGGTCGGCTTGCTGCTATCCCAACAGCAGCCGGTGTATCTGTGTGGCAATGCAAATGATGGGGGGAGACTTATTGAATGAGGGCATAGCACCGCGCACGCGAGCTTTAATCGAATGACCGAATAAAATGCGTTCGGTCAATTTTTAAGAACGAGATATTGGGCCCAAAGATAAATTTGGCGAGTGCTTCCGCTGCTGCATGCGTGCGTGGCATATCGTTTTCCTTTTTGCCGCGTGTGATGTTCGCGAGGCTTTGCCGAATCCGGGGCGAAAGGCAATCGAAGCATTGTTTGTCGACGGTTACATTTTTTAATCGGGTTTACAAACTCAATACATAAATTAATCCTTAAACGATCCAGTTTTCATAAAGTTTTAAATGAAATTAATTTTTATTATTTTGTATAAATGCGGCTGCATAAACCTTAACCATTTCTGAAGCTTTCAAACAATCGTTACATTTAATTGTCGTATATTGTCACGATGCTTAAAGTACATTTTTATAATATTTGCTAAAACCTATAACCTAATACGTTCAATATAAATTCTAGTATATCAGGTTCTTATTTTTCAACATTTTCGAAGAAGTAAAGTAAGAAAAAATCGTCATTACCGTTGCTCACCTCTCCGCCAGAATATGGGCTCTTGGTAATCGTCGCGCCAAACTGCGCAAGTACGTCCGCCGATGGTGAGCACGACGTCCATTAAATACCTCGATCTGACCGCGCGACTTACCGGGCCGTCGTGTACTTGTTTCGTCCAGACCCATTTGACGATTTCCTTGTTCACCGGACTGTCGGTGGAGAAGTCGAAACCTTCCCATGTGACGACACCACATTCACCTTTCGCCGTGCAAACGAAGATTCCATCCACAGACAAATCTTGCAGATACATTATAATTTAGATAGTGTCAAATCATAAGCTGCTACGCAACGCAGATTTTCTATTTAAAGTATGTCTCCGAAAAATCGAGTTTCTTACGATTTGTTTGAAATTTTAACTACGTGCTAAGGATTGTAATGCGCATATATTGTTCAAATGTCAGCGATTTTTATCATAGAGAAACAAAGATATCAAACGTCAAAGCTTACATATTTAACACGTAATCCCTATACCGAGATGCCACGAAAGCAACGTTTTTATTGCTTATTGTAAAACTTTTCTTTAAATTTTGTTAAAAAACTAATATGTTTTTGAAAAAAATGCCATACATATTATATTTAAAACTTAGGAGATCTAGCCATACGTTTTCGAATAATTTAAATCTAAACCGCATTGTTTTTGTTAAACTCTTCGAATTCTTTGAGCGAATGCATGAGAGCGAGAGATATAGAACGTGCGAGTGGGAAGGAGCTTATGGTCACGTGAAGTACTGTCACCGGTACTTACAGTCCTCGAGGCATTTTTCTCTCTCCGGCCACATAACAAGCAGGCACGGATAGACTCATTTAGATCAGCGCTCGCTAAACTTTTGTTTGCGATTGTACGCGGAGACACACCTTAAATTCTTTGTTGTATATTCTAAAAATTTGACTAAGTGAAGCTAGAGAAATTCACTCGCAAATCAGTAAATATTTTTATTTTCGATGTTACATCTCCTTTACTAAATCAATTAGTCGAGGAGTTACAAAATTATGGCCGTGAATTTCACTAATTCGAATTTAGAGAGAATATTAACTTATTTGTTTAAGATTAAGTGAACAAAGCAATTTAAATATTTAAAAAAAAAACTTGGATTTTAATGAGTATTGCAGACCACAAGTCTTACATTAGTAAGTTAAAATGCACAAGCCATATTCAGTAAAGACAAAATTCATTAGACAGAATATCGATCAGAATGTTGACTGAAAAACTGTTTAACAATGCACAAATTGTGCAGACTCTGAATTGTTAGCGCAACAATCCAAAAAAAATATCGGTTCACCATGCACCGGTAGCGTCTCGTCCTTTTTCAGAATCGGGTTGTAGTACCTTCGGACGGTAAAATCGTCTGACTTGGGAATCGGCTTCACCTGCTCCTTCTGTAATATCATGCTGCGGATGCTCAACGCCGTTATGATGCTATTACCACCCCTGTCGCAATTCTTAATGATCGCTATGAAGATGGGCTTAAAGATGCTGTCGAGGACCTTGTACTGGGATATCGATTGCATGAGACCCACCGGCTGCTCTGCATTTTTCCTCCTCTGACGCACCTCTTCCCTCTTGCTCATCAGTGGTCGCCAGCTTTTTTTTTATTTACCACAACAAAGCAGAGATTCCAGAAGTCGACCATGTGCAGAGTAGTGCGTTACAATTGAAGCTATAAATATTAACTTTAAATCCCAGAAAGAGACGGTGCCGTCTTCGCTGGAAGCGGCAAATTGCAAGCTCAAATCCTCGACGGCCGTGTCCGCGGGTAGATCCTTGATTTTGCCTGTGTCGAACATCTTAGTGTACGGCGAGAGCCAATTCAAGGTCGTGATCGGGCCCTTCGGGCTGTGCTGTAGAGACGAGGTAACCGTTGCCCGCACGTACGACGCACCGCTCGGCGCCTTCATCCATGATCCGAGGGTCCTTATGATGGTCTCGTGTCTGGCCTGAGCTGCTGATGTTGTTATTACCTTCTCGACTTCATTGATTTTTCCACTGATGTCCCAGATGACGATCTACTTAATAGCGAGTTTAGAGTTTCATTTCATTTATTCCACATTCATTATACTCATTGCGTAGAAGGTTTAATAAAATGATTGCTAGAATTACTTGACCGTTTTTGCAACCACCAACAACGATGTCTCCATTGTAAGGGCAAAATGACACCGAAGTAACTTGTCGCTTCGATCTAAGAACGAGTTTTGGTTTAAGGCAGTCAGCGAAAGTCCAAACGAGAACTTTACTTCCATCTTTGAGCGGCTGTGAAACAAACCGACATTAAAAATCGTAACCGATATGCAGCAATAAAATTATTTAATTTGCTAGGACATGCCCCCGTTCTGTAAAAGCAACAATTGAGTTTCTCTTCGAGTTTTTCAAAAATCATTCACACGCTTTACTGAAATATCACACTCTGCAAAAGTTTGTTGCAAATCTTCGAACAAGGAGAAAGAAACCGAGAATTTGAAAATTGCAAGTCGATGCCGCAGCAGCAGCAGCAGTATCGATCAGCAATACTCATCCAACCAGGATTCTACAGTATGCATCGTTATATACAAGAACCTCGTCCGGCGGCTTCGCGCCAATATGATTCTCGGCTTTGCAGGTCAGCGTGTAGGCCGCGACCGCGACCCCCGTCCACAGAGGATGCCAGGACATATCGTTGATCACCAAGCCTTGGCACAATTGGCCATCGTAGTAGCACTGCCTCTCGATGTAGTTCGATTCAGTCGTAGCAGACGCCATCAGCGACGACTTCTTCGTTACCGAGGCGTCAGTCTTCTCGGCCAGTTTCCGGTAGTCGTTGGCGTACACGTCCCAGGTGGTGTTGTTTAGTATCTGGAAAAAAAGTGAGCGGTTCGCGCGTTGTTGCGTCCTCATCGATTCTTCTATGTACGTGCATGTATAGGTTCAGTATCGAGGACGAGGGAAAAGGTACGAAGGTAAAATCTATTACACCCCTGGAGGGATGCCGCGTAATTTGCGATTTAGTAGCCCCGAGCGATCGCGCACTTTCTCTCTCTCTCTCTCTCTCTCTCTCTCTCTCTCTCTCTGTCTTCCATTCTCTCGTATACAGTCGATGAGGAGTTATGCACTTGAATTTTCTGGCTATACCTTTTAGAGCGAAATGGATTATGACTATACGAAGCACTTCGGCGGGAGCGAGCTTTTTTTCGAAATTTTCCCTCTCGACACCGCACGAAGTATTTATTTGATATTCAAAGTGGTGTCGTTTTTTGTCACAGGACATGCAGCTCGATTAATCAATAACCTCGCTGTTGTGATGTTAAAATTTGTTAAAGCTTTCAGCACCATTTTTTTAATAAAATCATGGTATCTGCAGGATTAGCTACAACGTTGACGTAAAATTTGCAGATCTAACCTGTTTGCACATCTCTTCTGATCGAGATTTCAGAAATGTCTTGAGATCCTGGGGCTTTATTGTCGGGGGCTCGGTCATGGCTTCCTGATCCAACTGACACTGGCTCCAGGAATTAACTAGCTGCGACATCACTGTTTGGGACGAGTCTTCCTTGGTGCGGGGTATCGCTTTTGCCTCCTTATCAACGAGTACTTTAGACACATTGGAGAAAGTCCCGCGATAAGGATTGATTCCCACATATCCGTCGCGCTGATCGTCACACTTTCTGTCCGTAAGGCTAATGGGTACTCTCAGCTGTTTAACCGTCGACTGGACCTACAAACATCATCCTACGTATGCACCTTGCATCACACTCTAGCGAATATAATTCATTAAGCTTAATTAGAAGATTGCAGATTACGAGTTGATAGATTAGTTATATCTTTAAAGATAGGAGCGAACACGACTCCACAGGTACGGACTAGTTTTTAGTCCCTAGTTAAGCTGCAGGCTATTACAGCGTTGCGCGATTTAGCTTTAACTGACTAATAAAGCTAATGGTCGGAATATGAGCTTGTTAAAGTTAATAATAGAAATGGAAAGCTGTATAACGAGTCGTCTAGTTTCTGGTCCTGTACTGGGCGATAAATGTACGAAGGTTATTTTATAAAATTAGCGTCTAAATAAAAGAGGCACGGTCCATTAAACTCGTGCAAAGGGAAGTTTATTAAGTAGCGTTTGACACATTTCTGGACGGCAAAGCGGATGAATATTTATCAAGCTCATATACTAGTCGATGATTCACAGTATAGAGCAGAAACGCTGAATGAATAGACGCGCTTGTATTCCGAATTAAGCTTCACTCGGTTTTTCTTCATTAAGAGAGGTAAAGCGCGTCCGGCTGCTATTACATCCGGCTTTTTAACCGCGTTATTCACGACTCGTTGAGCGTTCGCGATTCGAAAACAGGTGTATATATACGCGTGGCAAAGCAACCGAATAAAAAGTACCAGTTATGAAGAAAGAGGACGAACGAAAGGAAAAGCCCTGCATCCCCGCGCTCGCACACACTGTAAAAAAGGGAGAAAGAGAGAAGCGGAGGGAAGGGGAAGCCGCGTACGCGGCTCCAATATTTAACAACGCTACATTACGCCGCGCGAGGCAGATTCGGAGCTGCGGGTCGCGAACGGGGGGCTGCTACACGGCAAAGGCGAGGCCTCCTGCGCAGTAATAAAAGTGGCCGCGAGATGCATAACCCGGTAAGCGGGCCGCATATAGTCGCAAAATTTACGGCCGGCCGTAAGTAGGCATCCCCCGGAATTTATTACACTGGCCGGAAATTGAATTAAAAGTTCCTTCTTCGATAAAGTATCCTGTCGCGCCGGGCGGCCGGCGATTTTCAAAAAAAGACCCGGAGGACGGGACCAGTGGTCCACCCTGTAATTTACATGTGAATCAACTTCGGAGCGGGCATAATCGCGACCTTGCGCACGATGACGCGCATTATATTTACCGTCGCCGCGCGGGTCCAGCGCGGCGCCGTTCGCCCGGAAGAATAACAAAGGGATCGCTTTTCACAATGAACGCTCTCTCGTCTGCCTATGTCTCTCTATCTTTCTCTCTCTCTCTCCCTTTCTCTGTGCGTTATACGCTCGCGGCCACATATGCCCGGCCAAAGAATTTCTCGAAAAGTTTTTAGGGAATCTGGTATTATGCCCTTTTATTTGGACAAATCCGCCGGACGCTACGTAGCTCTGCGTTATATTATATTGTGTTTCAATAAAGGTTTGCTCTCCCGATTCTGTACCGAACATGATATGCAATAACGCGCAGGGAAGATTTGAAAAATGTACCGTTTGGATTAGAGGTACTATTTCGCGCGCGATGCACCCGTTCATTTGCGATACATTTGTTTGCTTTTGTTCCTTTACGTAAATATCGCAATACAGTAAGAGTGGGCAATATTTTTATGTAGTTTACTTAGTTTTGGAGTCTGTGTCTATTTATTACATTTGTATGAAAAAATACATACCTTTTTCCAGTTTCGCCCTGATACTAAATGTCATTTTATACTTTTAAACAATTTTGTAATCAATTTTATTTGGATTTGCAGAATATTCGATTTATTAGTTATTATTCCAGTTCATTACAATGTTTAAAAAAGCCTTTGGCAGTTTGGAATCTCGATTTTTAAAAATTTCAGGGACATGCCTGCCGGTTTTAAACTTTCAAAAAATTGAAAAATTTCTTTTTGCCGATTTCGATGACAAATTCGACACCATTCAAAAGTTATAAATGAAAATATGAAAAAATCCATTTTTTCCATTTTGAAAAAATAACCAATACGAAGGATTTTTATTATTTATGAAATCAAATTCTAAAAGAAGTTCATTTCAAATTTTAATTTGTATGAAAGAACATAAATGAAATATTTCTAGTCTGTTATGCTCTAGTGCACATGCGCATAAGACTGCGCAGTTACTGCGTTGGGAATAAAAATACTTTTAATTTAAAAAATGCTCGTGTAAATCCATTAACATTTGACTTTAGAACGTTAGGGTTCAGTCGATTAGTGAATAAGATACACTACTGTACATATCTGATAATCGGATTCCTATTATTAAGTCTAGCTGGGCTTAAAATACTGGTATAAGTATTAACTTTTTGTAAGGAAAATTGTCTTTTTAAATTGTATACTATAGATAAATAGTTCATAACAAATTTTTTATGCTTTTTTACCGGTCCAACACCAGCTTGTCCCCTTAATTTTTACAGTGTAATATATAATTACATTCAAGCACCTACAAAGGTTGTATTCCAACTTTTCAGGTGAAAAAAGTTCTATCACGCGAGCACGTATTTTTCTTGCAATTTTAATTCAGTAGAGATGGCATGAATTGTGAAATTTTGTATAAAATTTAATATTAAATCCTTGCTTTCGATCTGGACTACATAACCCCTGACCAGAAAAGTTGAAATAGAACCTTTTCTAGCGGAAAAATAATTTGAGCTAGAAGCCTTTTGCCAAGAATATTTGAGATAGAAACTGTTGGAGCGGCAGAAAAGTCTTGCACCGATCGAAGCTAGAAGGTCGCAAGGGTCACACACCTCGATTTCGAAGAGCGGCCTCGACGTCTTGACCATGGCCTCGTCGATAGCCTCCCCGCTGCCTAGATGCTCCCATTCCGCGGGTACCTTGTGGACGGCGTTCCTCACCCGCTCCTCCCGCTCCTCCCTCAGAGCCTCGATGTGCCTGACAATGCCCAGGTGGCCCTCCTCCGACAAACAGACGTAGAATTGGGCCACCTCGCCGACCTTGGGGGCGTAGCCAATGAGAATGCGGTCCTCGGGGTAGTTCTTGATCTCCTCCTCTACCGGCAGGAAATCGCTGCTCTCCGAGTGCAGATCGAGATTGTCCTCGATCACCTCCTTGCGCACGTAGATCCAGGGGTACTCGGTCGTCACGTTGTCGTCGATCACGCAGCCCATTATCTTCTGGGTGAGCGGCGACAGGTGTAAGCGCACCACTCCTGGTATCCCCTTTTCAGATTCGGACGAGTCAGGTTTTATTTTCGTTAAACTATTGTACGGGGAGGGGAGAGATTGAATTGGCGGGGAGCGGAGAGAATTAATATGGCTACAAGTTTAACCGAAGTGAAGCGAAGCGAAGTTTAACTGAAGTTTTGAGGGTGAAAAGGGAAAGGTGCAGGGATACTCGAGTGTACGGGAAATAAGGAAAAATTAGAGGGATCTGCGATTAGGAGTGTCAATAGCACATGTCGCGTGCAGCGCCAAAACGAACCAGTGACTGAGAATAGCGCGCCATCGGCTTATGCTCCTCTTCCACTTCCTCTTCTGCCAAGTCGGCCTGCGACTCCAGCAGCATCGTCGCAGCATAAGAGTCGAGTTCGTATACCGATTTGCGATGGGTCTGGGACTCTGGAGAGACATCCCCTGGGGCAGTGGGCTTGTAGACTGTGACGAGAACAATGGACAAATTGAAAAGTCGGAAAAAGCTCTTTTATTCTGCTGTCGCTTGGATTAGGTTTTGAACTAGTGCGAAATACGCGAAACTACCGAAGACGCATATTTGCGCAAAGCACGAATGGCTCTTTGGATACGTTAATCGATTACGACTTAACCTCACCGTCTATTAAATCTTCTTCTTCATCATCTTCGTCCTGCCACTCTAAATACTCGTCGTCGTCGCGGCTACTTCGATCCGAGCTATCATCACTGTAGTCCCGTTTGATTTTCTTAACGCGCTGTTGGTCATACTCGCCGTCATGAGACTCGTAATCCACCCCTGTATTTTTTGAACTCTCGCTCATGTTTCCTGAGATTACTCAATGATAATCTGTGTGTTTGTGTGTATATGTGCGTTTATAAGTGTTTATAAGTGTTTTTTCTAGTTTTTTCTTTTGTTTTTCTGTAATGATTCTTATTAGGTGGCTTATTTATTGGCACATTTCTTTTGATTTACGTACACTGTTATCATGCTCTCTCGCTGTGTAGTTAGATAAGGTTAGAGCTGTCTATATATTAAACAATATAAACAAAGATAAAATAAATGAGCTTCTGTTTACGCTTATTTTGAAGTAGAATCCATAATGATTCGTTAGAACGGCGAATTCGAAGTAATTTATTTATAACATAAAACTAAAGTACTTAGGTATACGTTTATTTTACTTTGTAAAGATCTCTGATAAAATGAATGGAAGAGAGCACAGCGTGAAATTCGCGCGTTATCGTTTAACCAGAGCCCATTTTCCTTTGCACTTTTGAAGTTTTGTTGCGGAGCGTGCATTCGGTGCCGAAAGGAAAAAAAGCTCGAATCACGAATAAGTATACGGATGAAATTAACGGTGTGAATAGCGCGAGCACGCGCAAATTTGGGCGGCCAATTATGACTCTTAATGTCCTATTTATTTATTTCCGAATATATGTATTCTTGCATTTTTAGCGCGCGTTGAACGTAACACGCGAAATAACGACGGAATTTTGATTTATATCGAAACCGGTCTACAGCCTCCTCTCTTTCTTTTTCATAACCTTAAAGCTTAAAACGAAAACGATAAAGATCATCGTAAAGATATAAGTATATCACGGTAGTCGTAAGCTTTTCTTCGGAGCCAAGTATCTTTATTTCCGATTACCATTAAACTGATTATGGGAATCGTGCAGGTTCGTTAAAAAGGGACGAAGTTGGCAAGTGCGAGTAAAGAGCATTTTTATTTTGCGGTGTAATAACCGGTTGCAGCGGCCTGAGATATAGAATATTCTCTCGGTGTTGGGAGAAGGCGCGGGCGCGGAGGGGAGGCGATTGTTTACGATTATGCTCGCAGAAACGGAATAAGGACACTCAAGAATGGCTGAGTTTCGTAGGTTGTAAGTGCAGCTAGCGGCATTGATAAGCTTCCTTTGAAAATTTATACCTTTGTCGAAGTGCGCGTTAACTCGGCGAATGAATCTCATCGTAAAACGAAGTTGAATTAGCGCTCGCACGCAACTGCCTCGCGGATGTGCTCGCTCTCTTTCTCTCCCTCTCTCCTTCTCTCTCTCTCTCTCTGGATACAATAAGAAAGCCTCCGCGAGTTGGAGCAAGATAAACTAGGAGCATAGAAAACGAAGGCAGATAATGGGGAGCGTAGGAAGAGATAGAAACTACATCGGATTAACGCGCGGGGAAGTATTAACGTGTACTATCGCAGCACAAAGCGACTGGGTGGTGGCGGCAATGGTGACTGCGGTATGTACGTTGGATCGGGGACTACTGTGCGCGACACGAGCTAAGAGAGTCGCTTCACCTCGGATGAATCTGTCGTTAAACTTATCCCGAAAACCGCGACGAGTCTCATGGCGCGGTGCGATCCAACGAGGAAAAGCATATATCCTGCATCGGCGACGTGGTGTGCAGCCAATTAGTGAAACGGTAAAATCTGGTTAAGTGCAGGCTGCTGCTGCTGCTGCTGCTGCTGCTGCTCGGGAGTCGCAAGTGTGGAGGCTCGTCGCTTATATCCCCAAGCCGCCGCGGTTATCAGCGCCTCGGAGCCCACCACATTTGGTACCGAATGAAATATTATATTTCGCGGCGCTGCGGCTTTCCAGCATGAATTCATCTTCGGCGAGTAATGTCGAGAGAATTCACATGAATTAACTTTTAGGCTTATGGCTTTTTTACATTTGTATTTTATCGCGTGTGCTTGGAGAGCGTTACTTTAAATACAAGTCAATTGAGAACTACCACTGTCGGGGATACCCGTATCCATCGCACAGGCTATGTTACAAATCAGAGGATCTCGGAACAAAGTTGAAGCTCCTCCATAACCTTGGGGAAATTAATCCGTTTAACACGAACGGAATATCAATATGTGTAAGTGGATAAGTTCCGAGCATAGTCAGATATATAATATTGCTAGACGCATAGTCCATGTTAAGCGGTAAACTTCAGGCTGAAATATATGCATATCACTTTTACCTAAGGTGTAAAGAAACTAAACTTTATTTAAATATTTACATATAATCTCTTGCAATAATTCAATCAAATGTGTTCTCATTTTAATCTATACTTTTAATTTGTGAGAGGACAGAATGGTATTTCGTAAATCCAGATCAGAATAATCAATTGATACAATGCAGTGACTGATTTTGCGTATAATAAAATGTAAAATGTCTTGTAAAAAGTTAATCCATTATGTTTGCGTGAATTTTCATGCCATTACATTTCTCTTTTAACAACACTTTTTACGTATAAATTTTTGTTATTTTCACGCGGTTTCCATTAATGCCCTGTGATAACTATTGTTATATTATTCTCTGATATCAATGTCACGATGTTTTCCGTTAAAAGGAACAGCTTACACGTGAAAGCAGGATTTGCTCGTCGAACATTGAAAAATGAATACAATTCCATAAATGAATTAGTAAAATTCATTAATCAGTGATACGCATTCATAAATGTGAACAAAAAAGGACAAATAAACAGTCGCGCGAAATCAAGCAATATTATATAATTTATAACAAATTATCGATGTACTGAGAGAATTTTCGTATAACCATAAAAGTTTCAGTAACCATAGGATAACCTATACACCCATATGGTAGGGGAACTTTTAATGATCATTTGCTAAATTATTGTAAAATGTCTATTTCAAACATTCTCCGTTGGGTGAAATTTACAAAATTTGAATTAGACAGTAGAAATGGTTTTGAATCTACGGTACAGAAGAGTGTTTTCAATTTTTTAAATAATTTATAGTAGATAGAGGAAACAAATAAATAGTGTTAAGGTACATGTCTCAAAACTAGGACTAATATTTTTATAAATATAATTATTGGGTATTAAAATTAGTGTATTCACGCGCTTAAAATGAAGACTGTATAATTGATTAAAATTTATATACGTTACGTATTGGTAATATAGATTCTTCATTTATCAAACAGTGTAGGATAAAATTTGGATATTTGTTGAGAGTATAGTTTTTATTCAAAAATTCGATTTCGTATTACACGCACGCGCGCAAAAAAAGTTATTTTCGAACAAACAACCATGAAAAAGGAGCAAATTTTTTATGCCACTATTCCAGAAAAAAAATCTAATTCAAAGAAGCATAAAGAAAGTATGCGAATTCGAAATTGAAAAAACCAAATAACAAATAGCGCGAATTACCTGAAAATATAGACAAAAAAGGAAAATGGAATATTATACTGCTCATGTGCAGTGCCAGTGGGAATATTATACATGTATAATAGAAGAGAGAGGGAAAGAGAGAGAGAGAGAGAGAGAGGGAGAGAGTTGGCAAGGCAAACTGCAGCAGGGATGGGCGAACTCGCGCGAAATCATTCTGAAAACTAATTTCAGCGGCGGCTGCTGAAGCACCGCGGAGGAAATGATAGCAGAGGCAACTCGGCCACCGCGAGTATTGCACTCGTCCTCTCTCTCTCTCTCTCTCTCTCTCTCTCTGTCTGTCTGCCTCCCTCGAGTGGCTGCGGTGCTAGTCGAGGGCGAGAAGCAAGAGTCGAGAAGAAGAAACGCTCCCGTACAGTGTCTGTGTTCTTAGCTGATACTAAAGCTGGGCGAGTCGAGTGAGATCTATCTATCGCGCGCGGCTGGTGGTGGTCCTGGCGCTGACAGTATAGCCTCGAGGTCAGCGACACCTATACGCTACGCGCGCGCTATATCGTATAATTAGCAAAAAGCTTATACAGCCCCGGCCGTGCGCGCAGATCGGCCGCGATTTCGAGGGGCGCATAAATCCTACGGAGGCGGCTCGACCGCGGACCTGCACACCGACTGCGCTATCGGCCGGCCCCACCTCCCCTTCGCGTTAATTATATGCTGGAATTTCAATGCGTTATTTATAGGATTCTTTGTCCATTCTTCTGCTCCGCCCGGTCATTTTGATAAGAGTAATTTATCGATAATTAATGGATTGCCTATGAGCTTCATTTGATAAAGCATTTTCTATGGGGAGAGATGTGTTTTTTTAATGCTCTGTGGTGATTTTCATTGATCGACGTTCTTGATCCGAAATTAGCGATTAATAGTTTTTATTCGAACTCGAAATGAATTACAAGATTTGATGGTCGAAGAAATTGCAAATATGACGCAACACATTTTTCCCAGAAAAAATTTTTATAACATAAGTACGTGGAAAAAGCTGGAAAAACGGTAGGTTTTGAAAAAAAGCGAGCGTGTAGAAGCCCTTTTCAATGGCATCTTTTTTAAAAATCCACAAATCATTCTGCGTAAAGTATAAGTATAAGTTATGAAGCGCACGGTGCTTCTTCTCCATTGTACTCTAAAAGTTTAGTATAAAGGAAAAAAAAATTGCATTTCTTACATTTTTTCCAAGAGAGCTTTCGAGTGAAATGGTATGTTATTGTAAATGGTAGCATAACGGACCCAAGGTAAAATTTTTCTTACAAGAATATTCCAACGGATATTGCTATCATTTATTAATGGAAAATTTTTTATTCCATGTGCTGCATTCGATGTGTAAGGAAAACAAAAAAGATTTTACAAATATTTGTGCATGCACTACGCTGACATTGTATGTATAATGAAAAAAATGGGATTTCATATTGCCAGGACGGATAAGAACGAAACAGAAACTTGATTGAACTTTTTTCCTCTTTCCTTTTTGTCACGCTAAATCACGTTTCCATACACTACGATGGCGTTTTTTCATTTGCAGTTTTTTATATCACACTTTTATCAGGATATTAAACAATACTACAAAAATCCGCCTCTTACCACTGAAACTCACAAATTTCCTTTCTTACATTTAATCGGAATAACAATGCAGCCTCAAATTGAAAGTATCGTAAGTTTCAATCTAAATCTTGATCCGCCGCTAATGATAAAAAAGTGGTCATTATATAAAGAAAGAGCGTTTCGCGGAAAGGGATACGACTGGGGC
>UELV01088572.1:0-17076 GCA_900490015.1 Megastigmus stigmatizans | reverse complement strand
CCCCCCACCCCAGCCTCCGATACACTGAACGTGTAGTGAATGCGCAGAGAGCGGGCACGAGCTCTTATCAAAATATCAAACAAATGTTCGTCTAACTATCTTTTGCGTTTGAGCTACAAACATGCTAGGATTAACAATAACGAAGAAAACGCTACAACACGCTACACACAAGGCGCTACCTCGACAACTTGGAGTTTGACATTTTGAGTGTATAAAATCCTTGGTATAGCATATATAAGTTCGGCACTGCCGTTCCGAAGCAGAATAATACTCTCGAGCCTATACGTATATACACGTTGGCTCCCCTTTATTCCTCGCACGTCTCGGGCGTCACTCGCTCTGTGACTCTCATCCGAAGACAAAAAGCCGAGGACGAAGAAGAAGAAGAAGAAGAAGAAGAAGAAGAAGAAGAAGAAGCGTCGTGTATAGACGCGTGCGCCTACATTCCGCATACATAGCGGACTGGCAATTGTTTGGCCGATCGCACTACGCGCCCTCGCAGCTACGCCCTCGATCTCTGCACGTTCTTCTCTCTCCGCGCCTCTGCCCCTCCTAACCTGGTTTTGCGCCAAGTCGACGACTCGCTGGGCCGCGCTATATCGAGCCGCTCTCTCTCTCTCTCTCTCTCTCTCTCTGCGCCGCTGCCGACACTTGTGGAACGCCACGCGGTCTCGTCGTGGCTTTAAGCTCTCCCTTATACCCAGGCTTTTCCATTTTCGTTTCAAGGTTCGCGTCGCTCTCGTCTCTGACTTCAATGCCTCGTTATGAGCCTTTCTCTCTTCTTCCTCGCCCCAGCCTTCTCCATCTGCTTCTTCTTCTTCTGCTTCATCCTCTTCATTTTCGACTCTCGACTTTTTTGTACGCTTTTCAGGACTGCACTTCCGAGTGGCTTCTTGGACCACATGACTTTTTGCTTCTTCTTTTGTGAGGCAATCTTTATATGCGACACGTGGATATATATATACTAAGAATAAAATCTGTGGAAATTGCTTTTCGATCAGGCTAATTATCATTTACACTATTACAGTCGGGTTTTTTTTTCAGTACAATTGAATCTGTACGCGATCAGAAATATTATGTGAAAAAATTTAACACGTCCTATAAAGTTTATAATAGTACTCTCGATCTACAAAGTCTTTTAAGACATTTACAAAATTTTCCATAACTGTCATGTAACTTTTATTATCTGGAAATTAGAGTATTAAATAGTACACTGTGTACTTAGTGTAGAAAATAGACTATTCAATGATTGGAAAGAACACTAGACGCAGGTAAAAGCATGAACTAAAGGCGACGACATTCCTGTGAGGAAGTAGACTTTTCCGCACGAGTGGGGGTGCTCGCAAGCATGGTGAAAAGTCCACTTTCTGCACCAGCGTGGAAAAGTTAAAAATTTCCGTACAAATGTGCAAACACACAGTGTACGCTCGGAAAGCGAACACAAAAAGGGTAATTTGCGAATACTGGAACAAAAGTCTGATTACATTATATTCATAAAAAAAAAAGAAAAAAATATCACGAACCAAGCTGAAGGCGAAACCGGACGCATACTCTTACCGATTTTTGCAGTTCCAATCTATTTTGGTTCAATTTTTAATATTATAACATTTTATAACCAGAGCGCTATTGATTGACGTATTTTAAGCGATACTGACAAAATTTTAGATCATTCTGTACAGTAGGAGAGAAATGACCAATGCCCAATGTTTATTTATACAAATTCAAAGTATATCATAGTTAAGTATACCATTTTTCTTATAAATGAATTTTCTTTTTCTTTAATAGTTATAGTCAACATAATTATTTCTTAATCTATTTTTTGTACTGATGTCAATTAACATCTTATAATCATAATCAATAAAATATACCTTCTACGAAGTTGTATAAACATTTACATTATAAAAGCATTATCCGAACTCAGCTCGGATACGCGTGAAAGCTCATAATAGTACAAAAATTGATAGTTATTTTCATCTTGATAAGAACTGTCCCATCCACGTAATTTTAATTAACTAAATTATAAATTAAATTACACGCAGTTCTAAGATTCTCATTTTTAATACTTTTAATTTACCCCAAATCTATATAACAATTCTATAATCACTAAAATACAACAGCTGCTTAATAACTCCTTAAAACAATTGAATTTCGGAAATTAATAAATGTTTAAAAAATTATTTTTTTCTGTAAATACGTTTATTAAAATTTATTTATAAAATTCACTTAAAACATATACTTATATATTTATATTTATATTTATATTTATTTATAATGATAGTTAATAAAGTTTTGTCGTTCTAAGACGTGTGATATTATTTTTTGATAACCTCATATCTCATTTTATTTATTTTTTAAATACTTTACAAGTGCATTTACGCAACGTAGAATTATATTATTTTATAACATTATCGCTAAATTCAATACAGAGTTCGCAAATTTTCGATTTACGTTTGCTTTCGATATAAGTATGTAGACTTCTTGTTAACAGAAGAACGAAAACAAGACTCGCGGATCCACATCAATACGACGTTGCCACGACTCTAATGCCGTTCACATATTTTCTTCAAGTATAACTTTTATCATAAAATTAACGTGGTCGATCACAACCAATTTTTCCTCAAAACATGCATTCGGTTCTTTTCTATGAGTGTACAAATTTTCAAGTTATTCGTGAGCGTAGTTTTTAAAATATTTATAAAAGAAGTCATAAACCGAACAAATCCCACAATTATAGGTATACCTCCCATGTATAAACTAGAATTTAAATATCGATTACTCATTTAATTTGAAATTTTTACATCAGTTTTCTAATGCCTTTCTTTATATGCGTGCGAAATTTCAACTTCAAAGACAGATGAACGAAACGCAATGCTAAAAGACGTAAATAATTTTCGCTCCAGCGTCTTTTATTTTCATTTAAATATATTGCGTCTCTCTTGTACTAAACATCCAGCTGTAAATGCCGGCTAGAAAAAAATCTCACAATCGCGTTTGTTCATATACATAGCGGTGCAAAAGGATATAAAAATCCAGTCGAAATTCAAGACAATCCTGTTCGGATAAGTAGATAAACTCTTCTAGGATTAGAGCGTCCGCGCCGATCCGAATATCCGAGTAGTTCAAGCGACTTTACCGTCAGACGTAGCGGTACGCTTCCTCCGTCTCCCTAAATCGGGATTAATTTTTTTCCAACGACGTTTTCCCTGAATTATCGTTCTATGCAGAGAAATTTAACACGACGTCTTATGGGCAATTTCACATTTTATGTTTTTGCCAGTATCACACAGTAACAGTTGATTAGAGGTGTCTCAAATTTTTTGTACTTACGTAGCTTATAAAAGTTCATGCATGACTTCTGAGACTGACCATATATTCATTAGTTTCTCGAGGTGCGACGTTGCCAAGTCTAGTTTTCAACTGCACGAGTCAAAGCCAAACTAAACAGTCGCTATTTCGACTTATGTTGCCAATGGACTAAGTACCAATGAATTGGCAGCGTTTTTTTAATTTAAAAGGTCTCATTTTCGAGGGTAGTCACCGATATGAAAATTAAAACCAAAATTAATCAAGGAACAAAATGAAGTCTATTAAGTTAAAAAATATTTTTTTTCGTTGCCGATATCTACTTTTGCATTAATAAACTTCACTCTAAGAAAAAAATTTTCGGCACTTTACGTATACTACTTTCATATAATATGAATTCTTGCACTATATTCTCATTAGAAACTCTTAGATAAATGTTTAAAATTAAGGCCAATTCTCGGGTTCGAGTTGCCTTAAACTTTCTTTGAACGAAATTGCAGAGAAAGAATCATTTTATAATATAGACAATTTTTTTTTTATTATTTCATCAAATATTTTTATGACGAAGAAGCTAATAAGACGGGATGAACCCTAAACTATTCGAAAACCGGTGCCTTGACGGTATCATAGTTTTTGTTTCTTTTGCCGATCTGAAAATATCGAATCAATTTTATAAATGCAACAAAATATTCGTCAGTATTTTTATAGATTTTCACTTTATGTCTATCGATAAAATGTTATATATGGTTATTTAAATTTGAGCGTTACCGAATAATATATTTTCGATCAGAATTACTACTGCAGTAATCTTTCTGCACTTTCTGCTGGGGAACGTTGCTTTTTTAGAGGGTATCGTATGAAAAATCAATAGGTGTTGTTCTAAAACTCTTTACCCCGTAAAAGATTTTGTTCTTAGTGTGCAGTAACTTTATGTTGACAAAGAGGTTTTTGCACGTATAAGAAGCAAACAAGTTTGCTTAAGAAGCATTTTTCAATCTAAAACAAAATCATTATTTTTAGTTGAAAACTGTTTGTCGTTTCCTTCTCGGCGCTCGATCCGAGAGAATTTTCCCACGTAGCTTATAATCCTTCTGCATGGCTGCTCTTATCTCAACATAACTTTTATAGCATTTGTAAATAGTAAATTTTGTTTAGTTATTTATTATAAGTATTTTTTAACCTAATTTAAGAGAGTCTCAGTCGGAAATTATTAAGATTTTGCACGCTTAACAGTTTCAGTAATGAGAGCTACTACAAGAGCGTCATTCGACTTATTACGCTTTGAGACAGCTCCCAACATTTCGTTCGCTTTTGTTTGCCTCCTCGACAGTGTTATACTTATAATTACTCGCTCAAAGGTAAAAGAAACTGAAGAGAAGTCTTCCATCGCAAAGAAAAGAAAAAAGGCCGCACAGCTGCTTTTCCTTCGGAACAATAAATAAAGGTTGAGATTTGAGCGGCTCAGAAAGCGAGAAAATCTGCAGAGCTTGCGCGAGCGGTTGGAAGCTTAGCTTTGGCTGACTTCGCATGCAAACAGCGCATGAATAATTGACCGCGAGGTCCAATGGTCGCGGTAGGGGAAAAAACGAGAAGCCTGGGGAGGCATCTCCGCATCGGGTCCGCCCAAGTGAGTCTGGCTGCGAGTATAACGCTTTACATCCTAATGGGCGAACGGGCGAGTCGATAGTGCGGCGCTGTGAATGTAACCAGCATCCCTTGATCGAACGATCCACTGTTGTGCATACATATAGCGGCTCCTCTCTCTGCCCGGCTATGAATTGATCGTGGACCCTTGTTGTATGCGCCCCGGCTGGTTGGAGAGATTTTTTCGAGACTCATGGTCTTCTGCTGTTGCTGCTGCTGCTGCTGCTTTGAGCGTCGAACGATCTTTGTGCGGAGATGTTTCGCTGCTTTCTCGCTTCTAGACTGGCACGATTGGAAATCAATAGGAGCCTTTAATTACATACTTATTTAGTATTTATTTCGTTCACCAGAAAGCTATTGACATGAATAAATTGAAAGTTTAAAAGTTTGTCTGATTTGCATGTTTTAAATTTTAAGTTTCTAATTCTTCTAGATTTAGAGAAATAAGGTTTTCTTGGATAACTAAACTCTCGATAGAAAGACAGATACTGAAGTTTACGTGTATAGGAGCGCTTTAATTAAATATATATGAATGATTAGTAGTCCGTAAATGACACCGACCAAAAAACTAAACGACTGAACTTCAACATATTCATTATGCTTTAATAATATTTTGCGCGCTCTCAGTTCATAAGTATTATTTCAGTAATAATACTTTATGGATATAAATGCTTCTCATTGAACAGAATAATTTTCATGTTTCGTTGAAAACGCAGGACAGAAGTTAAAGAGAATAAATTTAAAAAATGATTTTGGGCTTTACAAAGAATTAGAGGACAAATTCGTGTATGATATCATCGCTAATACATCATTTATGAGGGAAAGAAGAACCTATATCGAATATACATTTTAGCCTCGTTTAAAATTTATAAAGAGCATTTGCGCCATCATTTTTTTTTTGATTCGGTAAAAAAAAAATGCTTTTAAGGATTGACTCGACAATATTAATATTTTGAATGGAAAATATATAAGCAGCTAGAATGGAAGGTTTTCAATGGAACAGAAACCCACTCTTGCTATCGTTATTATGCAGCTTTAACCAAATCTTTTATGAGAAGTATAATAAACAAGATTCTTCATTTAACGATTCCAAGTTATTTTTTTTATCGCTTGCCATTTATACTGGCAGTTACTGTATTTTAGAGACTTACCCTTAAATTATATAGATAAGCTTTAACGGACTCTTCCAGAGAGTGTGGCTGTCATTCAATTTCTCATCGTGGTAATAAAATGCATTTCCAGAGTCGGAGTCTGACCCTCGCCCGCTAGGTTTTTTTTTCTTCGGTAATCGAAAGATAAGACCAACGAATGATGCGACCACGTCTAAGTCTGCTGTTAGTAGATTCTTTCTTTATGGTATCGGATTGTCGTCATTTATTTTAATGAATTAATTGAAACCGTCAGAACCTGAAAGAATTATTACACTTAATGTTGTTATACCATTTTTTCGCAGTCTCTCAATCAATCGCGCTTTATTTGTGTATTTTCCAAGCGGAAAATAGATTTCGAGTCATGAAATTTTTCGATTAAGATTTTGACTGGAGATAACGAACTTTTGGCTTCGATTGATCGATATATTTTTAATCACTTTTTTCTTTTAGAAAAACAAAGTTCTATTGGATTTCGAGGAGAAACTTTTTTTAGAATTGTCGCAACAAATTATTTACAGATTCGAGATTGAAACGCTTATAATCGGTGCAATGTGATGAATTCCAAATGTGTCTATAATAAGATACGAAAATTTGTAAATTTATGCAACATCTTGTTCCTATTCGTTTTTATTTTCAATTACGCGCTTGTTAGAAGCCGCGTAAAACATTACCGAATATGCTGCAGTCTTATGGAAATTAAAGACCCGGACTTGGATATGCTCTGCTCGCGGCGCGGAAAAAGTCTCGCGAAGCAACGGCAATGGGTGTGAATTTCAACGAGCTGCCGCGGTGCATTCGTATATTCCGACTCCTTTCGCTAAAGCGTCGCTTAAACATTCATTCGAACGTATCGCACGTACATTCCGCCTAATTTGGTTAATGCGCCATTAAAAATCTCATCTTCAGCTAGATGTCGGATGCAAGGGACATGCACATGCGTATGCGCATCGCTTCGATGGAAATTCTCTTGACTTTCTTTTCTTGAAGATTTAAGATATTGAAAGCAAAAAATTATTGAATCAATTCAAAATAAGAAATATTCATTTTCAGTTTAACTTAAACTTTGAAAATTAGGCTTAACATTTAATTTCATTGCTATTGACTAATCTATTTGTTTATAACTTTAGGATAAGGAATACAATAGTATATTTCGTATCTAGGGCGCAAAATCTGTGTTTTTGCAAATTGGTTTGTTTATTTTGCGCCCACTGAATCGAAAACGATCTTTCACGCTGCTAGAATTAATCTAAAACAACAATGGTCGACACGAAACTCGGATTTCCCCTTTTAAAGTCCATTGACAACTCCACAGGGTTTCCCCATGATATAACATTTCACTTATGACGCCACCAGGCGAATGCGACGAGAGCAGAAGGGTGGATGGGAATATCCAGGAGGAAGCGGAAATTCCGAAATTACCCTGGAAATGAGAGTAAAGAAAAGTGTCGATTTTCCCTTCTTTCTTTCCCCTTCGTTTGCACAATACTTCAACACTAGCATGTCGTTGAGCCAGATCATTTTGAATGATACAAAAACTATTTGGAAAGTTTTGAAGTGATTAATGAACCATCGGTGGCAGTGGCAAGGCATTGCATGTACATTAATTACAAATTTAGAAATTATAGTAATATTTAAAATAAAAAAATGTATTTGCGCAAGTTTAACTTGAGGAAAATGATAATAAGCGATGACATGAATTCAAAACAGGCAGGATCTTTGTAGAATGTGAAAGTTTATCGAAAAATGTCCGACTGGCCTTAATCGCAAAAAGCAACGGCCGCGGAGGTAGCGGCAAAAGTTGCAGAGTCGAAAACAGCGTCGACGCGCGCTTGTATTCATCGATCAAAATTTCCTCATTAACAACTCGCCGCGGTTGACGTTAAGACGGCCAAGAAACGATGAAGTTACCTCATCAAACTAAACTTTGTCCTCCGGGCAAAACACATTAGCAAAGTCAAAAAATCTCGGGAGGATACTCGAGTATCAGAGAACTGATTAGCGCCGCGGTGGCAAGAAGTATCGGGTGTCCTCGCGACACGCTCTTTTTTCTCCTTCTTTTCGCCTTTCAGAGGCTTCATTTTCTCGGATTCAGCTCTTTGATTAATTGAGCTTAATCTTGTTATGCTGTCGCTATACATGCTGAAATTAGCTAATTTCGTTGCGAAAATTAGCTTTTCCTAATTACAGATTATTTTTTATTATATCACTGTACTCTTATGCTTAACGAGCTTAAGGTGAACTGGAATTTTTATTCAAATAACATCTTCTGATATTTGCTTGAAACTTTGCCTAATGATAGATAAATGCAGAAATGGTCAAGGTCGCCTCTTCTTACTTGGTCGGTAAATTGATAGATGGAAAATTTTTCATTGAAAATATACGTTCGAGATATTTCTAGATAAACAGGGACAATAATAAGTGATAAAAAAGTTAAGTTTCTCTACCATATATCTTCTGAAAAAGTTATAAATAAACGAAATCTCTTGAATTATTGACAATTTCAATAGGCTTACCTTAATCGTTGCAATTAAAATCAATATTATGCGAAAGAGCGGAGCACTGCTAATAGCTCAGTAAAAACATATTGCCATAAAATAATCCATTCCAATTTATTGCGTCATGAATCGCTAATGACACACCTGATATAGCAGGCGCATATAATTATTCTGATTAAAAATTCAGTGCGTAAACAGATACTTGTGCTGAACGAAATTGGAAAGTAAATAGTGGATACGTTTAAAATTGTACACATGGGTGTCATCGATTAATTTCGATCAATGTTTCTCGATAAACATCTCAATTTCATAATCACTCCGCAATCGGTAATTCGACCGAATAATGAAGGCATAGATATTAAAAAATATGTCTTTTACTACGTGGCAGCAAGCTTAGGCGCCGTTTCCTAAGTTTTATGGATACGCTCAAAGCACATAATTCTCTAGCTTGCCACAAGCTTCCTTTTTTAAAGGCTTACGCCTGTCTGCAAAAGGTCATCAATTCTGGGAAATGTAAGACCTGCCGGATTTAAATGCAGTGACCCTTGGTACTTGTAAGACTTGTCTGCGGAGCATCTGGCTTCAGCGATGTAAAAAGTTAGATCCTGCGGATATTTGCTTCATTTTCAAAATTCAGTCAATTTTTTTTATATACTAGTGTTGCAAAATTGACTCTAAGTATTTTTCTATTTTAATTTTTGAAAATGTTCTAAATACATTGTTATGCTATAAGTTTGATTGCATTCTTTATTAACAAAAAGTTACAGTAATAAAGGATAAACCAGAAGAGGGCAATAATCCGCACCGACACGCTGTCTAAATAATAAATTTTATTTCAATTTTAAAAATTCATAGCGTTCCCCTTAGTTTAACGATCTTCTGTTTTTAAAATATAATGCATTATCGGGAAGCAGTGAATACAAATGAAAATCGCAAATAGGAATTTTATAATTAGATATATGATATCGAGATTTCCAAACTCGTCTTGGAGAGCGATTTAATAAGACTATGGATGATAATTTTCCTATAGTTTTACGCGTAACATGTCCTTGGCAAGCCTCAAAATTTCTGCCCCGTACTTTCTTTTCTTACGAGAGAGACAGAGGTTTTTCAAAAATACCGAACTTCCCCCTCATAAAATCGTGTGCTGACATCGTAAAAAATTTGTCATTTTACGGCTTCCACACGTTGCAGCGATCGATCCGCCTGCAGCTTGAAATTTCGCAGGTACACTTTGTACGATGGATATAAATGATCGGCTTCCACTAAACTTGATTTTCATGAAAAAGAAAAAAAAAAAAGAATGCTTAGCTTAGGTTCTTTTCAAACAAAAGAACTGACTTTTGAGCAATCTAATAGAGTACACCGCGCGCCTTTGATTTGCATTCGAGTGCATTCGAGTGAAAAAAAAAAGGCAAAGAGTATCTCATCTTTGAAAATAGAAATGTCTGAACGATAACTTGGAGCGCAGAGAGCAATCAAATCCCATCGGGCATCATCCGCAGTTCTTCGAAAAAATTATTAAAAATGCGACGGCATCGATAAAAGGTCGGTGGCATAAGACGGCTAGGGCTGCGCGAGCGGCGGAGACGGCAGTAGCAGTAATGATCAAACAATGAGAGCTGCAGCAGTGCTCGATTAGATAAGAACAATGGGCCGTGCAGCGCAGGCGCATATCCTTAACGAGATTCGCGCATCGGCGGTGGCGGCGGCGGCGGGGCTTTGTCAGCGCCCAAAGCTGATTCTCGATTCTCTACTCTACTCCAGGCGCGTATATATATAACGCGAGCGGCGCGCAGTTACACTTTGGAAAACCGCGCGAGAGTCGAGCCAACTCGCCTGCGCTTGCCTTGTTCTTCGCGCTTGGGGCGCCAACTTGTCTGTCTCTTTCCTGCCCGGCTCATCCCGCTCCCTCCTACCCTCCGTGTTCTGCACTCTGCAGGTGAAACTTCCGAGGGCGCGCAATTACTTAGTCGGGGAGATCCGCTCCGTGGAAAGCCCAAGTCCCGCGCGAGATACGATCACCCAACTCTCGCGCGGCGGCTGCGGAGCTGTGGTAATCGCGTCGTTCTGTTTATACTGGATATTGCGAGAGCCAAGAGTCCGATAGCGAGTTGTGCGTATAAGCATACGGAGGTACAAGAGTTGCCGCCCTGTTGTTATTGGTTGGATGGTTCGAAGTCTGATATAGAAAGAGCGTGTATACTTGGTATATTGGGTTGTCGAGATGCTAAGCGCGATGCCAAATTGAAGTTCAGACTTCTGAGGCTTTTCTGATGAGGGAAATGGGAACAGCGAGTACCTGTTTCTTTTCTGTATACGAAACTAATTTCAAAGTCGGCTCAATTATTTTAAGTTTATGAAAAAATACTTTTCTCTCTCTCACTCTCTTTTATTGTTATTGCGGGGGACGGGGCCGTGGAATAAACCGGCAGAAACACCAGTATTATCGATGAGGGTTCCTTTCATTTGGCCTCGGGTTTTTTTGTTCCCGGCAGCTGCCAGCTGAAAATAATTCAAAGAGACTGCTTTTTCCCATTTTTTCCATCGCCGCGCAAATAAAGAAAAAAAAATATATTTTGCGAATTTAATCAAAGACTCTTTTTGCGCGAATTGTACGAAACAAAAGAGTGCGACTAAACAAATTCGGATTATTTATTTCATATTGCGAATAATACTCTTTTACTTAAATAATAATAAGGATATTATTATATATTCCTTTCCAATTATAAAAATGTAATAATTTGAACCTTCGAATAACGAAAATAGTACGCGTTAAAGATTACAGTAAAAGTATTTTATAAACAATGTCTATGCCCAGTAGTACCACCTTCCATTCGAGCACATATCGTTAGTTCGTTATCACGGCAAGCGCAAAAAGAGTCATTTTCAAACACTCAGTTTTTTCGTCGCGGCGGAAGTTTACGCGTAGTCGCGAATATTCACGTGCGCGAAAACAACAACTGTATACAATGGCATATGCGCATAGCGCACAGACTCACATACAGACACACACTGAACCCAAGAGCGAAAAGTACAGGAGGGACAGAATGAGATACGCACAGAATTAGGGAGAAAAATGCGAATATCGGCATTATAACGGGATTAGCGGGCGCGCGACACACTGCGCATATACATAACGCCGGTATTGTGCTGTTTCGCGCGGTCCGGGCTTGAGCGAGGGGGAAACAAACGCCAGTAGGCGCTGAATGCAGGCATCGTATACAAAGGGTCGAGGCCGCCGCGTTTCGCGATTTCACTTTTTACAGTGGAGGCCGTGTTTTTGTCGACTCGCCTCCGACTCATATAAACGCGTACACTGTATTTTTTCCCCCAACTCGCTCTGTATAGTTGCGTTCGTTAATTCTTTCAGTTTGTCGCGCGCGACGCACCACTTTTTCCACCGTAATTCAACGATTTATTAGATGCGATCAAGTGACTGCCGTAGACTATGATGACACAACTTCTCTTTTATTAATTATCGGAATATCGATATGCCTTTACACCTTTACTTTAAATAATATATTTTAAAATCAGATTTTTCAGTATACCATATAAATAAGTAATAGTACTTATTCTAACATCAAAGTTGTAGTTTTTTGTTTTACAACTAATGCAGTGTATTGAAAACCGCACACGCCTATTTTATCAGTGAAGTAATACATTTTGCGCATAACAAGGGTGGTAAAATGTAGTTTTAGGCCTCGAGTGTGATCGCGTTGCAGTCCGAGGGCTTTGCGTGGATATACGAGGCTCGAAAATTTCCATTTCCGATAGCTGCAAACATTATTTTTCGCGAAGCAGTGAGCATAAAATAGGCATTATTTTGCGGGGGTGTCAAAAGAAAGAATTTTACGCTCCCGGAGGTGGCAACCTGCAATTTTACGCGGCCCGCAAATCAAGGCATAAAATAATTGTATTTTAGGCCCACTGCACTAAATAAAACATTTCGAATAAGTTCTTTAAAAAAAAATTAAATTTTTCATACAAGTTGAATTTATCACTGAAAAATAAAGAATACTTATAAAGCTTTTTCATCGAGTGACAATGTTGAAAATGCCTATATGGATTTTGTGGCAGAAGAGAATTTCATCCGAGCATCTACTTTGAGGGAGATAGGTGAGAAACGATAGGTATCTGTATTTGTCACAGAGCAGATGGATATTCATGACGTACTTTTATCAGGCTTAATCCGATGATATATTCCGGTCGGCGTGCGCACGGAACTTTCCCCGAGTGTCGGGCCAAAAGCTGCGCGGAGGAAGGCGGCTAAAACTTGGACTCTCTTCGCGGTGGCACATTTTTGATACCTCCTGCACACGAAGCTCAGGGTTTGTAGTTATGGTCTAGAAAATGAGCCCAGGAACCCTCCCGGGAGATGCAAAACAGACAGAGAGTGTCAGTTTACTTCTTAATACCGAGGAGAATTAACGCGAGCGACGCGCACGCGATAATGCACAAAGGATCAGAAGTTTGGAATTAAATCCGAATCCCCTGCCGGTTGCTATACTGCTGCTGCTGCTGCTGCTCTGACCAAAAATTTCAAACTCGCTTATTGTGCGAGTAAACTCGATTAGCGCATATATAACGCTCCGGCTTAATGAAGCGACAAATCATATCTTATCCGATATGCGTTGATTTAGCGATAAGCGCAAGTTTTTTCGGCCCTCAAATTAATTAGCTCGTGATTATCATTTGTTATACTGCGATGGAAATATATTTTATGAAAGTTGTTTGTTTGGGGATCTAATGAATAATAAATTTCACGAATTACAAAAAGAGGAGAAAAATGTTTTTTTTTTGTTTAATGAAAATCAAAAATAGGGGGGGAGGGGGTGCACCAAAAAAGATAGTCAGTGAAACTTTTATAAAAAATAAAGCAAAGCTTTAGTATTCTTGGGTTCGTGTTGTATATAGTCTCTTGTGAACAAACAGATTTTCGCGCTCTAAATATAATGTTTACATGCCATTCCAATAAAAGGAAGTACTCTGTAACTGCTTTTAAACAAAAAAAAAAAAGAAAAAGTAAAATAACAAGGGCGTAATTAAAAATAGCCGCAATAATAATAATTCGGCCATTGAGCGCATTCGAAAAAAAGAGTCATTCCGTGGCATAATCGCAATGAAAGACCTCCCCGCGGGCAACAAAATCAATAGACTGCTATACAGGGAAACGATGCTGGACGCAAGCCCTCGCGCAGCCTTTCCTATTTTCTATCAGAAATTTTCTCATTAACAACCAGTCGAAACTGCCTCTTCTCGGTGATGCACTAGGCTCCCTCGATAAGCGAAATTTCATCTTTCGAGCTGAGCGCAACGTACAATAGCAACAACAGCAATACGTCAGCAGGCCTCAGGATTGAGGACGCGACTAATCGAGGGCTAAACAAGTCCCGCGCACCTTCAAACTTGGCGAATCAATAATTCAGCGTGCCCATGAGAGGATATTGCTGCAAGATATAGGAAGCCGCCAGAACCCCTTGAACGCGGCGCACGTGAAGCACCAAGATAACCCGCGTCGGGCCGAAGACGTAACGGGCACTGTGTTCCCGCGCGAGCTGCACACGGAGTGCGGAAAAGATGGCCCGTGCGGAGAGGCAGAGCCGAGAGACGAGGTCAAGGATGCATGTATTGTTTATGTTTCGGCCAGTTGGGTGCTTCCGCGGGCCACCGGTTAGGCTATATTCCACTCTCTCTCTCTCTCTCTCTCTCTCTCGCTCTAGCTTCATCCAGCGGTGTTGTATATTTGACGAGGGGCGACCGGGGGAGGACTGGGCGCGGGTTGAGCATATATATGTATATATATAGGGCGCATGTATATCGCGTGCCTCTCGCGCTGCGACACAATGTTGCAACGACGATGTACTAACGACATAATGCTGAAATATTACTGAGCGGCGGCGGCGTCGCGCTTGTTTCCGGCCTCTCCGCCTCTCAGTGTAAGTACTTATAATACACGTATGCGCGCGAGCGATGTTGCTCGATGTGCACTCGGCTGCTGCAGACTCGCTCTCTCTCTCTCTCTCTCGGAGCGCTCGCGGCAATTTCTAGGATATGTTCGCGCATCCGAGGAAATGTCGAGGTTAAATCCGAGGTTAGCCCGAGTCCGCGCTACACGAATCATTTTGATTGGGCCGGGGCCCGGGACAGTTTTGCTCGACCGCGACAATTGCCTTGCCGTGGGATGGCTTTCAAGCTGAGAGATATAATATGCTGGACGCGCTTTTTTACGTGCTCGATGGCTAAGATTCGCTCTCGGCTGCCACGGCTTGGTGCTACTCGGCCCACAGGGAGCAAACTGACTGGCTTCCTTAATTTTTCACTATAGGCCACGCTGTAATTCGAGCAGGTGACTTTATATGGACTCTTGTATAAAAAGGAATTGTATATACGGAAATGGGGGAAAAAACTCAAAGTGCCGAAAGACGGAGCAGTCGAAATAAATGGTTGACCAATATGAGCCTTCGACTACTGAATACTACGAGTGCATCCTTTTCAGGCGGACAATAATAATGAATCTAGGTAAAACTCGAGATCTACGTTTTTAACGTGTTAACGAGTCTCTTGCAATGATATATTATATACGATAAAAGAATAGAAAATATGGGACACTGTACATTTTCATGAATAAATACGCGTGGCTCTTATTATAATTAAATATTTCAAGAAGTAATTAGCGTTATTTCCTCGCGTATTCAACCCGGTCAGCTACTATTCATTATTATTATTATATACAATGGAAAATTAATTGCTTTAATAATGCAGCTAATAACAGCTAATAACATAAGCAAGTCTCAATTCAAATATAAATAATCTTGAAGCATCACAATGATGAAAATTCAATATAAACAAAGGCTGCGGCGCATCCATAGCTTTCGATTTAATTGTTTTTCCACGCATCGCTTCATTCGAAAGCTCTCTCTCGCGAGCTAATGGCACTGCAGAAGTTCTCGCCGCGCACACACACACACACGCACACACGCGCAGTCACACATGGACAAACGTGTGTAAGGGGCATACAATAGAGTGTGGAAGGAACGTGTAGAGGGTTCTTAAGTGCTGAAATTGAAAGTAAGAACGTTTCGCGTTTCTTTGTGATCGAGTAGCTCTTGCTCCTCGTCCGTCGTCAACTCTCTCTCTCTCTCTCTCTCTCTCTCTCTCTCTCTCTCTTCGCTTTTATTTCGACGACTTCTTCAACGGCAAAGGTTTTGCCTCGCTGTATGGCTCGTGAAGCACACAGCATCGAATGAGGGATTTTTGGAGCACCGACCCTCGTTGTTGCTTTGAAGGAATCGAAAATTTTCAAATCAACCAAGTCGAAAAGAGTCCGCTATACAGGGGTTGATAGAGATTCGTGAAAGTGAATTTCCAGTTTTTATTTCTAGCGCGAGATATGTGGCGCGCATGATAAACAATGAGATTGAATTTTCGCAGATGATTTTTAAGTGCTCCCCAAGTACTTCTTTTGCTCTTTTGTAGGTAAAAAAATACTATTCTGCCATGTTTTTAACAACTTAAATTCGATAATTTACTTGTTAAGATAGCCATAGATGGCACGTGCAAATATAATTTGGGACGTATTGTACATAGTGACAATTCTACAACTATAATCATATCATCGGTTTATCCCATATTTTCAAAATGACGGTATTATACATATAGCAATAGGTCATTAATGATTTCAGAAAATTATTTATGGAGTACTCGCAAAGGCAATTAACAATTCAATGTTGCATACTTTGCAATATAATTGACGAGCCTGCGCGATGACAAGCGGGGCCAAGTCACTGGCTAATATATATTGTAGCAGTGTAATGAGTAAAGTCACGTCGAATTTCCGATTGAAGCAAAAATGTGCAGTGCTAAGCGGCATGCACATATGCCAAGATTATTATAATCTCGTATTAGTGACTCAGCGAGACACTTGATTCAGCAAGGGTTGTTCCACTTACGAATATGAACCGCCCACTACTATACATCACGCTCCAACAAGCGGCACTCCGTCGAAAGTACATAATTACACTTCGGTCAACCGGCAAATTACATTTCCGCTCTCGCGCGAGGCGGCAGTGCCGCGAAAAATATCAAATTCTCCAAAAACTCTCCCTCTCTCTCTCTCTCTCTCTCTCTCTCTCTCTCTTTCTCTCTCTCTCTCTCTCTCTCTGTGTGTGAGTGTGTGTATGTGTGACCTCGTAGCAATTATAGCGAAAGGAAAGAGAAGTCACATGTTATAAGCTACTCGATATGCCGGCTGCTGCTTAGATCACTGCTTCGACATGAATTTAGATTTTATATCCATAAATGTCGTGAAAATGTTGCCTTTATTATTATTATTCGGAGAAAAACCAAAATTAGTGTTTAATGTCAAGGTTATGTTTCATTACTATTCACTTTCCTCAATCGTTAAATGAATTTATCGCTCTTTGTAAAAGTTTTTAACGGCAAGAAGGGCTAATTATATATATATATATATATATATATAT